>JASDQU010026411.1:19176-29753 GCA_032191745.1 Picea mariana
GATAAGATTCATTTTTGCTTTTTAGGATTCCATCTGCAGACGAAATTAACAGGAAAAGTAATTTGCAGGTCGGTGTCAGAAATAGAGCGGCATTAAACAAGTAATACCTAAAATATTTTCATAAGTGCACCAAGAAAATGAAAAGAAAAGATAAAGGTGAGCTTTTGAAAAACGCATGTTATGAAAGACTGTTAAGGGCAAATCAAGGTATCATTTTCTAAACGGCCATATAAAATGTTAGACAGGAAGATCATTGCTTGATTTGATAATGTTGGTTTTAAAATAGTTTGAATGAATACACTAAATTTGAAAACAGCAAGTCAGAATATCCGTCCATAAAAGATATTCATAAAGACAGTCTTGGACTGTTTTGACCTTTCGTGTTTTAAATCGCTAAACCGCTGCCTTATATCCTGTCTTATATTTTGTCCATCTCTGGGTTTAACTCTTAGCAAATCAAGATCTTTTCGATTCATTGCAAAGGGATAAAAGTATTTCGTTTTAAGCCTCGGAGGTTTCGAAATAGATATTGATAGGAAAGCTGGTCTTTACAACTACTTAATCTCCTGCTAAGTGAAAGAACATTTAGAGCGATCTTAACTTTCCTATGTTTTTCAACAGTTTCGGGAGAATCAAAGCTTGCTCTAACAGGATGCCCCTTAAAAATCTATTATTTCCCCTTGTCTCCCTATGAACAAAGGTGTTGTGAAGTTCAAAGGAAGATTGATACCGAGTAATCAAAATAAGTTGACAAACCTCTCATACAAAATATTACACAGATATCAGCCCTGATATAAACTGATTGCTCCCATCTTCGTGATTTAAAAGAAAATTATAAGACAGGTGGTGAAAGGAAATTCAGAAATGATTGCCCTCACCTAGTCCAGCGAGACGATGAAAGGAAATTCAGAAATGATTGCCCTCATCTCAGCGTTTAAACGTATTATTATTTTCCGAAGTGGTGAAAAGAAATTCAGTGAAAAAGGGGTCAGACAACTTCACCGGGGTACTGAACAGGCTCGCTGGCAGTGAAGCAATGTCTGAGATATCTGTAAGGCTGTCATACATAAATATCACTATACTCTGGTAACCAATACTTTCTGAAAACCTGATCGACATCCCAAATTCAAACGGGACTTCCCATTTTTAAAAAATATATAATTTCATCCATTTGATGCAGGCCGAGAGACTCAAGAACTGTTGAATCTCCTAGGTTTGTTTCGACTATCTTGAAACTTACCCAAATTTAGTAGTGGGATGGGGAAAATTGTGAAAAAGACTTCAGCTATGTTTGAGAGGGTATCTGATTTTGAAAAAACTTCTTAAGGTAAAAAATGAAGTCTTTTCTCCCTTCAATCCTTTTTCTTGGTTTTTTCTACAGGTTTGAGCTTCTGGCTCCATTTACCCAACTTTGGCACCTGGTCTACTGTTCTTCCCGCCTCACAGGGAGACGTGATCCCTAGTTGGAGCCGCCCTTAATCTATTATAACCCTTCACCATTGTCAGTCTTTGATACTTGAAATCTAAAGATGGCCTTTTTATTTTTTCCCCCCCCTGGAACTTTGAAAAATTCCTACAACTTTGTCGAATAAGTAGCCATTCTTTTTCTACCTTTAAAACAATTTCGTTTTTTGTAATAAGTTTGATATTTTTTGCTTTATTTCGGGATCTCGCCAGTCGGATACTTTAATCCTTGAATTCACATGTCCCGAGTCACGATAAGGCGAACTCTTTTTAAATCTTCACTCAAGACAGAAACCTGGGTAAAGTTTTTTAACTCAGTGATTAGACGT
Organism: Picea mariana; assembly: GCA_032191745.1. Lineage (NCBI taxonomy): Eukaryota > Viridiplantae > Streptophyta > Pinopsida > Pinales > Pinaceae > Picea > Picea mariana. The sequence continues at coordinate 20,970 of JASDQU010026411.1, forward strand.
CGTCGGGGTTTCGCGCCTCGGCGTTCGTCAAACTTAAATGTTTTTCCTTACAATCCCAAGAGCCAAGGACACGAGGTACTTGTGGGTTAACCCTGGTCAAAAACTAAAAGCAAAAAGTTAAACATAGTTAAAACGGGTCTCGCCGCTTCGTTACTCGACGCTATCTTTTCGAAAATCATGATGTCTAAAACTCTGACTCACGAAACCACGATGTGATTATAGTATGATTAATTAATCACCTAACCCAAGTTTTATTAATCCTAATTAAGTCTTAATTATCGCTATCTCGCAGTTTCATGACTCGACATACTAATCTCCCAAAATTTTATCTTCGAAGTTCTGAGTCGCGATACGGCCAGTAAAATGATTAGGAAATTAATCATGCCTTAAATCACGGTTATCTTTTAAACCAAAATCGGTACTCCCAGTCTCGTGAGTTGAAAACTTAAAATGCTAAAAGGAAATCCCCGATGCAGCGAAAAGCGAGAAAAAATTTAATGTTGCTAATTTTGAATATTTTAAAATAAAACGAGATAGGTCTCGCGCATCGAGGCTTGCACATTTCCCGAGGTAACTATTTTCTCTCCATACTCCGACTGACTGGAAAGCCGCCAAACATTGATGACATTAATGGATAATTAGGGTGAATCTACGAATAAATAAGATCGAAATTTATGCAATAAATTTGTTTCTAATTGTGATTTGACAAACTTATTTCGAAGAGTACAGAATTTTCAAATATATACGGGAGTCTCATTTTGTTATAATGAAAACTTTTTTCATAAGCACGTAGAGCTCGTCATTTTCCGAGTGAATTAACTTCTGCATGTATACGCAGGTTTATCGTAGAAGAGAAAAAACGCAAGCTTCAGTCATGGCTCCACGGAAAGCGACAATGGCAAATGTCGAAGTTACAAGTCAGGACTCAGACAATGTCTCTGATACTTCACCCCGAAGTGTCGAATCAATTCCCGACTGGTCGCATGTGTCCAATGTTCTGCAGGCAAAATTAGTTGATTACTCAGACAATTCTGACAACAACGAAAGAGATGATTTACACACCAAGTATAAGATAGTTGTCCAGTCTGGGATGCACAGAATAGCAACCAGGCCCCGGTTGCTTCCTTATTATGACATGATCCAGTGGGCGTTGGATCACGTAGACCTGCCCACCAGAACAATTATGAACAGTCAGCGAGTGACTATCGAAACTTTTCGGCCCGAGCATTTACAAAGCATGTACAAGCTGCCTTCTACATCTGAATATACATATGGTGTGGATTTCTTGGAAGAATTCAAGGAAAAAGAGTGCATTCAGTACGACAAAACCATGCCTGGTTTGATCAAAGACTGGGTTTCGCGGGCCGCAAAATTCAGAGCAAATGAGCAGGGCATCTATTCTATTTCTTCTTTGGAGCCACAGTATAAGTATGTGGCCATGATAACATGTCGATTGTTCGGGCGAGAAGACACCTCGCATTTCTATATCTCTTGGGTGCCTCTCATGTTTCGGGTCGCTGAAGGTTGCTCATTCAATTGGGCAAAGATGCTCTCAAACAGCTTGGCCAACAGGGTCATAGAGTATCGGGAGAAAAAGGCATATGGAAAACCGTCAGCGTTTTACATGTCGGCATATATCATGGATGCGATATGTTCCATGACTCCTTTCCCCTTGATGACTTGGGCTTGGACTCCAGCCCAAGAAAAACCAGTGCATGAATACCATGATAAATTATGGGAAAATAAAGCAGGAAAGTTTCCATATGAGATTTTCAATTGGGTGATGGTGCCCCTGCACATCACTATTTTTGGTTACCCGCCACCTCGCATATCGGACAACGTTTCAACAGGTCTGACTGGCATCACGGATTGGTATGTAGAAGCAGAGTTATCATACATTAGAGTTTTCGGGGCTTCTGTTCCCCCTCATGTGTTGCCTTTGTTCATTCCCGATAAACTAGCTTGTCGAGAGGTTGCATGGCAAACAGTAATCGGAGGCGTAAGCAAAGAACTCAAGGGCTATTCAAATAAGGTATGGCCTTCTTTTCCCATTCGAATGAATTCATATTCTTTATTATATTTCAGGCATGCCAAAGCCGAGGCTGCTGCCCTCGAGGACCTAAAGTTAGTCTCCATTGAGATTAAAAAACATGATCCACAGAAAATTGTGAGAAATCATTTGGCTCATGTTGGGCTTAAGAGATTCGAACATGAGAATTCCCCCTCGGATGACATTTTTCGAGGAGTGAGATCTTACGAAGAAGTGCTAGCCCGGATCCAATCGCTAGCACCCGAAGACACAGCGACTGTGTTAAGATTCTAGGAGCATAGGCGAAGATGTCTTCCCACTGTGTTGGGAGGTTTGGCCATTGCCGAGACAAAACATAAAGATGCTGAAGATTCTACAGAGGTAATGTCTATCCCTGGACAACAACAGGAAGAGGAGAAAACGAGTAATCCCGAAACAAAAGAGAAGACTCCAAACCCTCCCAGCAAAAAGAGTTCGGAGGCTGAGGGAAAAACTCTAGACCCTCCAAGAAAATAGAGTTCAGAGGCCGAAGGAAAAACTCCAGACCCTACAAGCAAACAGTGTTCGGAGGCTGAAGGAAAAACTCTAGACCCACCGAGAAAGCAGATATCAGAGACTGAAAAAGAAACTCCAAATACTCCAAAAGAACAGAACCCTGTCGATACTCCAAAAGAATCAACAAAGCAAATAGGAAAACCCGTTACCTCGGTCACACCCTTGCAGTCTGCACAGGGAGATGTTAGCGAGGGATGGATATTTGGTGAAGAACTGAGGCCTATAAGGGTAGAGGAACTCCCTCCAAATGAGTTCTTTTTTGACAAAAAGAGAAAAGTTGTAGTGAAGCGAGAATTTTATCAAGAGGGAGAGTCCACTGTTAAAAAATACAAAATCATGACAGATGGAAAAAACAAGAAAAGTGACCAGCTTGCTACTGAAATCGCTAGAACACTGGGGGCCTACGCTTCGGCGAATCAATTCTCGGTTGGGCAGATGAATCACCAATTAAAAAGAAAAAATCGCCTCATCAGGACCCTCGAGGCCAGGTTGGCTATAGCCACAGAAAATGCCAAAGGCCAGGCCAACATAGAGATGGAACAGGCTAGATTGGCTGATAAAAAAGAGATAGAAACGCTCCAAGTCAAGTTGGAGCAAGCACACCTAGTGATCCGAGATGGTCGGATGCAAGCGGGTCAGCAGAGGAATATGATCATAGAGATGCAAGCTCAGTTAGAGGTCACTGAAAGCAAGGTGATCAACGTCGAGGGGTTTAAATCCCGAGCGATCGATATTCGGAGCAGGATCTCTTCTGTACAATAGAGTCTGCTAGACAAAGTGGGAGTGATTTGGGAAAATTGCTTGTTGATGCATCAGATTTCCGAGAATCTGATTGTTAGAGAAAGGAATGCAAAAGCTTCTCGGGTCACTTATCAAGAGGCTGTGATAGCTACTAATAACAGATTTTCGTCAGGTTCTCCCGGACTCACCATCGCGAAACAAACGAGAGGTAACATTCTGTTAAAGGATTGGGAACATAATATTACCTTAAGCAAGGAACAGGCTCAAAAAGTAACCAATTCCTTAGAAGAAGCTTTCAATGCTATAGATGGCAAGCTATTAGGGATGGAGAGTGGAGGTGACTCAGAGACGTTAAGGCAAATGAATGTAGATCAGATCTCCCTCGATCTGAAAGAGAAAAATGAGAGAGATTCGACAGATATCTCTAAAATGGACAGGGTAGACATGGCTCAAGTTGACAAACACTTAATTCAACCTAGCGCACAACTAAGTGCCCTTGACATCATTGATTCACAAATGGGGGATAAGTTGCCACAGTTAGCCCGAGAATGTTATTTTGCCGAGGCCAGCTGTCAAGCGGAACCTTCACCACTTGTATCCCAGTTTGTGGACAAATGTATCATATGTACCGAATCCGCGCAAAGACAAGGACCTAGCGCCATTTGAAAATAGAGTATGAGAAAAGAGAGTGATTTCTCTCTTTTCAGTTGTAACTAAATTTGTGAAACTGTTGAGTTTCTAAACTGATCTGCCAAGTTGTATAAATAGACCACAAAAAGAAGAAAGGGCTGGACCTTTTGGTATCGATTGTAATAGAGTTTTGCATTTGAAGAAGTTAATATACAAGCAATTTGGAGATTCTCGATTCTGTCCAGACTGTATTATCAAGTTTGCTTCTCTGTAGTTCATGTTTCATATCATTTCATTCGTTCATAATTGATGTGCTTTGTTATAAATTAGTACGACCACTACTATAACAAAAGAATTCTGGTTTTCTGTATTTGTTTATTGTCTTTCCTCTGCACCAGCTATCAGCAGGTGTAAGACCAATTTGCATTTTCAGAATTCTACGCTTATTCATTGCTATGTTAGTTATTTTCTTACTAATTTCCTCTTCTGGTTATATGTGAGTTTTCTCTTTGACAGGAATCTTACGCTATATTCAGATAAATGTGTTTCTCCCATCTTACACTTTTATATTGAGATATAATACAGTTACGGGAAAGAGCCTTCAAATCGCATTGTTATTCTGTTCCGAAAACATAAAATTTTCTTTTACTCGACTCAATAGTGACAGCATTAAATAAATTTTAAACTCATTCACATTCTTATTATTCCTCCATGACTGTCCCTGCAGCGACACAGCCTAATATTGATCCCAGACTATCTGACCAAACACATATCGCCTTAAACCTTTTTGATACAATCCTTAAAACTGCCAATAACCGAGAAGAACTCGAGCGTTCATGGGCAGCCATTGAGCAAGATATAACTGTTCAAGAGCAGTTGGAAGCTAGACGACGAGAACGTAGAAATCTGCCCTAGTTTCCTATACCGAAGGAGACATTATCCTCATATTCATATTTCACATACTTTCGGATGCCTTGACACTATACGTTAAGCCTTAGTACAGACTCGGGAACAACACTATGCGTCTACAGTTTCCCGCGGTTGATCGTCTGCTTGTCAGAAAACAAAAACACTTGTTGTTAGTCAACATTGTATTCATTCACAACCGATGCATAATTCATATTTTTCAAATGCATACACACAATAGGAATTTTCATTCTTAACTTCAACTTTTGATAAAGGGAGTTAAGATAGAGGGTTACTCCTCTTAAGAGTACTTCAAATGGAGTTTCTACGCAACTCGCTCATGAGCCCAAGAAGGCCAAGTGTTGTAGCCATGCTCTGATACCAATTTGTCACACCCCCGCTACGGCAACCTAGAATTTTCATCTTTTCTTCGAGGGACAGAATCCCTGAATTCCTATGGGGTCTAGCGCAGACCATCCCTTCCCTTATCTTCCTCCATGTGATCATTGGCTATGACCACAGGCCTTACCAAAAAATGTGCTTCCGGCTTTCGCGATTCGGGGAATCGTGATGCAGGCGTTCCCTTGTTCTCTGTATTTTGAAATGTCGAAACCCGAAGGGGTCTAACAGATCCTTAGCTCCTCCCTTGAGTCACTTTTCATACGACCGGTCCTATGACCTGATGCTATTCCTCTAAATGCTTTCGGGGTTTCACGATTTAGGGAATTGTGATGCAAGTGTTCCTCCTTTCCCTTTCGAATCCCCAGAACTCGAAAGGTTTCTAGAACTCTGACCACTCCTTTGATTTCCACCGCATGTATCCTCTGACTGATACTTGGGACCCACCTTTCGACACTTCTCTCTTCATGATTCTGGGAGTTGTGCTGACCATGCAACTCTACCTCTTTAGTCCCAAAACCCGTTTGGGGCCCAACGACTAGTAGCCCTCAACTCTATGGGGCCATATGACCCTCCTCCAAGGATTGGGTCCTACTCCTTTCGCTTTTTGGGATTTAGCGATTCGTGAAAATCCACAGCAGAGAGTTTCCTTACCTTTCGAAACTCTGATCCCTGAATTCCCGATATCGGAATTTATGTATGAGATCAATGACTGTGAGCCTCCCCTGATCCGACAGTCCAGATCTGATCTTATGAGCACCTCCAAGGGACTAAACCCCATGCATGTATCCTTGATCCAGTGGCTCTCATGCCACTGTGCTCCAGATCCAATGGCTAGAACGTTTTCGCAAGTTCACGTCCCTGGGGGTCGAAAGACTCTCCCTCTTATGTTTCCCGGTATACGAAATGTAGAAAAACTTAAAACATGCGCCCCTTACCTCAAGATCAACAGATGTTGATCCATGCCTCCAGATATGACAGCTCAATAGAGCTCTGATAGATCCTCGAATCTGTGGTCCTGGATCCCATCGCTACTTGTGAAGGCTGAAGGGGTCGAGGTGTTAACGCCTGCGCTCCTCCTCTAGATCCATCGGTCTTCACAAATCTGGGGTATTTCCAAAAGGATTCCGACCGTTCGTCTACCAAACGATGGGGTATTCTCTTTCAATATTTGGGCTCACTATTCTTTCTGAGCTTGATTCACGAGATTCAGCCTCTCAGGGCTTCAAACTCCCACGACTTTGAAACCTGAGAGGACTACTCTTTCTTGTACAAGGTTTCCAGATCCAGGTCATCTGGACCTTCAAATGATTCTTGGGTAATTATCCCTAGGCTTGGTGACCTCACTAAGATGCCTTCCTAATTCGCCAAGTATGAATTCTGTGACCAGGGTAAAGTAAACTCGTGGGTTTACTATATAGGTAGCCTTTTCAAGGAACTCACTCTGACTCTAAAATGTGAGGAAACTCCCTGGAAGAAGGTGCCTTCAGGAAATTAAACCAGGACAGAGCACGAGTCAAGTAGATGGGACAATTATCAAGGGGACAAACTTGTATTCTGAAATTATTCATTCTATACATAAACCGATTATGGTCATATAAGTATAAACATGCATCCATTATTCCCAATCAAAACACAAGGCAATCACTTCTATACAGAAACCATTTATGAGCATATAAACATGAGCATGCATCTAGGATATTCAATTCAAAATACAAGACATAAACACTTATCAGAAACACCAAGTGTGATGCGACTACTGGGAGGGGTGCTCGTTTCCACCCAACCGTAGGCTCAATGACTCCAAACGGATTTACCACTAGCCACCCCCGAGCTAGACCACGATGCTTGAGATTCAGTCTCCTACTTCCAGCTCAATGGAAATCAAGGATGAAGGTTACTCTCCTTCTCCTCTGTTCAAAAATCCTTGTATTTCCAGAGTTCCTCCGGTTCTCTACCACGATCCCTATTGCACGTGTTTTTCTCCTCTCCCTCTCCACACTTCCTTTCTTTCCTTTTCTGCAAGATTGTGAGTGGCGTGAATTCCCCCATCCGTGGTCAGGTCTGAGAGCTTCTACAGATGGGTGGTTCACCCCCATCCCCTCATTAACTCTTGAGGAGCCTCCCCACCTACCATCCTAATAGGTAATTTATTCTAGGGTCAAAGAGTTGCTTTGGTCTTTGAGCAAGTAAAAACCAGTATGGAATTGGTTCGGTGGAAGTTAACGCAACCATTCCAGGTCCCTTCCACCACCTCTCATTAGCCATCATGGTTTCTTTTAGCACATCCCCTCCCTAGAAGTCATGCAACACATATTCATAACATAATTTACATTCATTGACCTTTTATACAAAGGTCCATCAAATCAAACATTCACATCTTTGAGTTTTCCATAGTTCTTGGCCAATATAATTATTTTTAAAGACTGGGGGAAACGGGGTGTTACAGTGGACCATCGCACCCAAACGAATTGAATTTCCCCTCCGTAGACCTGGTGTTCCCAAACAAACCTATGTGCCCATCAACTGTCACATCTCTTGGACTGACGCACCCCATCCTTGGGTACATGTCCCTTGCCTTGTGTGTTTCCTTGTGTTGATCGATGTGACTCTTTCTGGGTGTACCGATGGGGTCATCCAACCTCTCTAACACGCCCATGTTTCCAAGGGAAGGGGGGTCCACTCCTTGGGCACGTGCCCAAGTTTCCCTGTCCTTGCCCAAATGCAACCCAAGTCTCCATCAACCGTCACAAGGAAAGTGGGGTGTGTGCCCCCTTGGTGTCACACATCACCATCGTGCACTGAAGATGCTCCTGCCCACGTCCACATTTCTTCGCTCACCTAAACGATCGTATTCCCCTCGTTTTCTCTTTTCCAACTCGTCCCCAAGTCTACCCAAGGAGCGTGCACACTTAATGGTAATGTGCACCAACAAGGGGGCACACACCCCACTGTTCTTATGACAATTGATGGAGACTTGGGTTGTGTTTGGGCAAGGACAGAGCGAATTAGGTGCATGCCCAAGGAGTGGATCCACCTACCCTTTGCAACATGGGCATGTTAGAGAGGTTGGATGACCCCATCGGCACACCCATGCAAAATCACATTGATCAGCACAAGGAAACGCACAAGGAAAAGGGCATGTGCCTAATGATGGGGCGCATCGATCCAAGAGATGTGACGGTTGATGGGCACACAAGTTCATTTGGGTGAGTTGGTCCACAAAGGGGCACAACACACCCAAACGATGTGACAATTCACGAAGGTGACATTTGGAGTCCATATAAGAATAAGGGCCCACAACCAAGGAGGAAAAATGAGCAAGGATGCATAGAGGGAAAGTCAAGCAACTAAGGCAAAGTTATGAGGAAAGGAAGAACTGAGGCAGAGTTGCGAAGATGAAAGAAAAGTAACCAAGAGTGCGATGCACAAGAAGAGTTTGGGGAAGTCTGAATGTAGGTCTGTGTGAGACATGCTATGAGGCAAAACCAAAGTCTGTCTTAACTTCTCCAAGTTAAGACAGA
>JASDQU010026413.1:4354-16734 GCA_032191745.1 Picea mariana
AGTTTTCTTTACTTGTCCATAGACAGACATTACTCCTTTAGGGGATTGGCTAGGTTAGGGTTAGGATTAAGCATCTAAGCTTGATTTCTTCACCTCTATGAAAAAAAAACCTATTGGTTCCCTTTCCCTGTAGCTACACTAGCCTTGCACCATAGTCGCCACTTCCTATACTTACTCTCCTAGTGCATATGTCGCCTCCTTCTCACTTTTCCTAGTCTAAGCCCTTTTAACTTTTCATTTATAACTAAATATCCTCCAATGCTTGACTTGGGAGATTTTCCTTGGCGCATAGTGTTGGCGTTGTCAAATGTCGCATTGAGATTTAGTGTTGACTTGACTAGTGGAATGGAGTGGAGGGACTTGGCGCTTGGCTCAATGAGTTGTGTGTAGGGTCTCATGAGCCTGACACTTGGATAATCGAAGATTATTCTTTAGGCTAGTACCTTGCTATTATTGATAATTAAACTATTTATATTAAAATTTATTTGTAAAAGTGACATGTGTGGCGCGTTGGTGTTATTGCTCTTCTTAAGGTGCATTGCTTGGTGGGTGGTCTTGGGTTCAAAATCCATGGACCTTCTAAAATTTTAATTAACCTTGTAATGTATTTTAACTTTACTCTAAATACACCATTAATTTAATTAAAATTTTAATTTGGTAATTAGTTACACTAATAATTTTAAATTTACATAACTATATATCTATCTATCTATCTATCTATCTATCTATATATTTTTAAATTTACTTTATACTAAATTATCGTAAATTAACTTTAAATTAATTTAAACTAAATTAACCTAAACTATTTTTTTTTTACACTAAAATAATAAATAAAAAAAATATAAATGATCACACACAAAATTTAATAATAAATATATAAAATTTTTAATAAAATAAGAAAAAATAATAAAATAAATAAATAAATAATAAAAAAAAACAAAAACAAGTGCGGGCACGCATGGATTCCATGTGCCCGCCTTGCTTCCTCGAGCGCCTTCCTTTACTAAACCCTAACTCTACAATTCCTGTCATTTTCTTTTGGCTACGCGGTCGGTCGCCATGGTCGTTCTCTCTGCATCTTTCTTTGGTAATTTGTTTGGCGAAGAGAAAGGCATGCAAAGAAAGTGATAGCAGAACATGATACAACTTGTTTGACTAGAGAAGTTCTTGCAACTATGGCGAGTGGTAAAGGTAGCATATGGGAGCTGGATCAGAAACTGGACGAGAATATTGACGCCGAGGCTGGAAGAATCTGTGGTGTGGAAGCTCACAAGGTTTGTAATTTGAACGCTCTTTATCTTCTGTTCAAATTAAAATGACAAGAACAACTCTTATTTTCTATTAATATTGTTGAAAAGTCATAAAGGAGCAGTCTGCGTGCTGAATCTCATCACCACCCACCCATACATTTCTAGCACTAAATGTGTTAAATTCCTCAGTAATGTTATTCCTGTATAAATGAAGGATGTTATTTTTGGGTAGAAATTTGGTGCCAATGAGAAAACACGGTTAAAACTTCCAATTACAGGCCACAGATAGTGGTGAGTGGCGTTTAACTACTTTGGAAATGAGACTATTACTGAAATCCAGTTTTAAACTAATAATCCATAGCATACCCTGCTAAAACTGAAATTTAGCTTAGCATTGCCATCTTGACACGTTATTGGCATGCTAAAATTGAAATTTCCCTTATCCCAATTAGTCGTGCTACAATAGGCACTCTTCCTGAAAATCAGATTCGATAACCCTATCTGCCACAACAAATTATCATTGAAATTTATCATATTAGCTTGATACAGCAAGATGACCAAATTAAAGACAATAATAATTGATCTTGTTGTTATTATTACTATTATTTGAAACATAATGAAATTTTGATTAACTTTTCCTTTCAATCAACAATTAAACAGTCAAAATTTCCTTTAACAGTAAAACTAGCTCAGTCAGTATGAGCAAATTTAAGGCAGAATAAGGGAGACTACCTCGAAGTAGAGCGATTCTTGGGCATCGTGCTACATTGATTTTTTAAACTAATATATGCTAGCAGTTCTCTATGCAATTCTCAGAAACCCTGGTAGAGGATTAATCTCAACGCTACTACTATTACCGTCAAATACCTTTGTGGTGGACAAGAGCAAGAAGAACAAATAGTCTATGGAGCAGCGGAAGCCATGGATTCACAAGGCCGTCATTTGAAAGTGCCTTCCAGTCAGAGTTCCTCTTCAACCCCTGGGTCTGTTAAAATGCATTAGATTTCTTTCATTGAGTCAATCGAAATGTCTTTTGGAGTAAAGAAATATTTGAAGTTATGCCAAAAATACGAGAGAATTAATTTAATTATATTTAAAAAAAAAAAATGTTTTTTTAATTAAAAACATCCTTATTCAAATAGAGCAACTTCTCTACGTCTTCAACATTCTTGTACCTACAAAGAGCACCTAGAAGCCCCTGAAATGCATTGATATCCACCTTCAAATTGAACTTCTCAAGGCCATGTGTTCACTGGGATTCTCTATGGTTTCCCTTCTTCTGTAGAGACAACACTGTTTCCGAATTTAGTTCTTGTTTAGGAAGGGACAACCTTTAAACTCTTGGGAGGCGAATATACTGAACTAAAATCTGGAGTTCACGATGCACTTTTCTTTTCTTACAGTCGATGCTTGGGGTTTTCGGTAAGAAAATTTCTTGGTTTAAAATAAATTAATATTAATTATGAGACGAAAAGTTTTAATATTGTGCTTAATGGGTGGTGCAATTTGATTTTCAGTGTGGTAGAGGCAAAGAGGTTTTGGAAGGTTATGATGAATAATGGTATCACCGCGGATGTGATCTCATACAGTAGTATGATTTGTTATTCAAAGTTTACTCTTGGAAATGTATTTCAGGTCCATATGTATGGCAATTTAGCATAAAAGCCGGAGTTAAATTTAACTCTTCTAAATGATTCGTAAGTAATCACGAGACACAAAGTAATATTTATCACCTTTCTAGAATACTAAAGTCACCTTAAATTAGCGAGAAATGGACCGAGAGCCTCGTCCATAGTTTTATTTTATTTTCACTTATATATCATTATACCTTTTCATTTTCAATTCGTATTGTTTATATATATTTAGATTTGTTTATATATAATCAAAATTATAATGCATTTGGTTTGCAGGTTAGGTGGGACTAGAGCTAGAGCTTGGAGATTTGGCCCTTAGGCCTAGATTTCAAACTAAGACACTCTAATACCATTTGTAGTGATTTGAAATAAAAATTTGATATAAATCATTTAATTGCACAAATAGATTAATCAGCAGAACATATAAATTTATTCAGCTAAACATATTAGCTTACAGAAAACCTCATAACACATCATATTCCTTAAATTTCATAAAACAAATACATAATTTAACATACCTGGGTCAGATGCTAACCCTCCATTTTCTGCTTGTCTTGTTGAGCTTCCTGCTGCTGCCTTGCCCAGCTCGAATCCACAGACCAACTCTACCCAAAACCGAGTATCCATCCTGCCAACTAGGACAACTACCTAGCTCCAGGATGCCATATGGATATCCTGGCCCCCCGTGCCCAAAACCCCCAGCAAATCAGTGCCCTCTGTACTAACCCTTCCTGACTACAGAACTCAAAACTCCCCTACACAAACTCCGGGAACCCTCCAAAAATCTTCCCCATAGAAAATAATGATCCCTTTCTTCATAACCTACTCCCCCTCATATCCTCCTTCACCGCCCTTTGTCCTCATTTATTTCCTTATCCACATATTTAATGCCCCTTATCCAATTTATTAATTCCCCTTATCCCTTCCATATACGTAACCCCCTTTTCTTTTTAACAATATAATTTATTAACTCTTTTAAATTTATTACCCTATTCATTCAATGTGGTAGGTAATTATTTTAATTAATTAATTAATTAAAATTATAACAATTAAGTAATTAGTAAATATTTAATTAGTATCATTATACCATTCTTGTTTAATTAATACCATGTTAATACAATTAATCCCCTAATTAATTTTTACTTAATAATTCCCTAAACATATATTCTATTAGGGTTGTTATAGGGAGTAGAGAATCTAGTGAGTGCATTCAAGGAAATAACCATTTCAACTTTTGATGGATCAGATGCTGGAGTAATAGGAGCTCGCTTAGGTAGCTCGAATGCATGANGAAAAGATTCAATATCATCTTCAACAACATCCTCATAGATGGATATGAACATTTTTTATTCCTTACACTTGCGCCTCGAAAAAAAAATTTCATCACAATTATAGCAAAGACCTTTGAGTTAGTGTTCAACCATTTTTTTCTAGGCTAATTTTTGGATCTTGAGTTGGGTGGGATGAGGGTGAGGAGTGGACAGGAGAGGGCATATAGGGAGAGAAGGTTTGTGGTTTTGGGAAAGAACAACCTGTTGAGCTTCCTTGGCACTTTGAGTAGATTCCAACCGAATCTAGGGGTGATTAATGATGACCTGGGATCATCTGTCATCAATGAGGCCACTGATAAAGCATTCCTAGAATAAAGTATCAGAAATTCCCTCTCTTCTGAAAAATAATTTCTCAAATCTACGTGTAAACTCTTTCATTGTAGCTGACTATTTAAATTTGGCAAGACCGCCGAGGGAGTGTGTATCAGTGTTAAAGAGGTCATAGAGTTCAACCACAAACTAGGTCCAAGTCACATATCCTTGGCATTATTTGTGACACCATTTCCACCATTTCAAAATTTCAGGAATCATCCAAATAGAGGACATCCTAATGAAGTTTGGCCAAGTCATCAATGATTCCATGTAAGGACAAGTAGTGTTCCATTTGAGTGAGCCAACCAGTGGGATCTGAGCCATCAAATTTGTTCAACTCCACTCCTGGAAGACAAAGATAAATATGAAAAGGTTTGGAATGAATATGGTGAGAATTGGAGGAAGTGGTAACTTATAGGTTAGAACGTTGATTAGATGAGGAATGGATGCCAAAAATGGACATTTTTTCCAGGACCTTGGCAGAAAATGAATCAATTTGAGACTCAAGGTGGCATTCAAGTTGGATTTCAAGGTGAGAATTGAGGTTCCTCTTCAATTCCACTCTGAGGTGGTAAATTTGGGACTCAATATGGGTAACTATGCGGTTTTCAAGTTCTTGGTTGTGAGTGTGGGCCATGATGATGGGATAACACATGAAGTTGTGATAAATAAAGGTTGGTGAAAAGGGTGGGTGGTTCCATGGAAACAAAAGGATAATAGATGATAGGTATCACGATGATCAATATGAAAATAGGAGTCCATTGTAATAGGTCCCAAGTAGGGGTGTCAGAAAGGGGGTCGAGATCACAAGAAAAAAAAAAGGATAAATTGATAGGCATTACTGTGATCAGGATGAAAAGAGGATTCCAATGAGATAGGTCTCAAATAAGGGTGAAGGAAGGCCCCTGACTTTTTTTTTACTCCCACGGATTTATAGTCCGAGATGAATAATACTGCAATGTTGAAAGGCCAAAATTTTTAACAGGACAAAATGTGTACTAATTTTTCAACCAAAATGCAAGAGGTAAAGTTGCATGGAAATATATCTTGTGTTTGTTTTTTTATGTTTCCTTCCCAAGAGTTAGGGTATTCAGGGTTTCTACAAACAAGTGTTTTCCCTATGCTATAGCTCTTTGATATAAGTGTGGGGTCCAACAATAGTACTTGAACTGATATCCTAGGTAACCAACTAAGGAGGAAAGACCATGCCCTTAGTTGTAATACCCGACTACCCAAGTACTAGAGAGTATCTTCCCAAGTGTTGTTCTTGGTGGCACTATAGTAGTCAGGTGACCGATCAATTTTTCTACGGAGGGATTCAAGAGATCTAGGTCTATCCATATACACATGTTGTCTAATGCGGTACCACTTGAAGGGGTACCAATAGGGATTGCAAGTGTGGTCAACAATGTGTGCCTAAGTACCACATTCAGTTCCTGCGTGTATGCTTCCCTCACCATAGATTTATGTGTTGAACGATATACCTTTTTTTCTTTAATACATGGGAATACATCTCTACCCTAAAAAAAATTACCCACAAAAGTGCTTTGTTACCACTTGTAAGGTACCATATCTATTATAATAGATGAAATCATAAATATTGCAGAAAATAACAGTGGAACAACACAATAGATGAAACCACAACACCAAAATAATACCTTTATTGATAAGAAACAATGTTCACTTGCCTCTTCCAGGGGGAAAAATCTGGTCAAGAAGAAATGCATTACAATAATTCTCCAGAAAATACTTATCATACCCTTGAATCCTATTTATACTAAATCTATCTGCCAAAAGAACAATCTAGAGGAAGATCATGTAGAAGATTTTTTATTTATTAGTCTTCTTACATTTCACTTATTCTTCCTTATTATTAGGCCTTATTAATATTGGCCTTTATTACATGGAAAATATATTATTCTAGCTATGTGAGGGGTTAGGCAGGTTAGGTCCCTAACATTTTCAATTCAGCGGCAAGACCAGACTGATTTACTTGTTCCTGCCAACGTCTTACTCTTATATTGATTTATTTCTTAAGATTTTATCTCTTCATATGTACATAGAACATTAATAAGTAATAGAATTCATTCGTATATGGTAAAAATGAATATGCAAAGTGGGTATCAAAACTAGACTAAAACCCAAGCTTTATTACAAGAATAAAACTGTGTCGAGCCCTTAACTTGTGCCACACAAAGAAATATTACAAGGGAGATATATCTTAGTTTACATCAATAATAACCTATGAGAAAACACAAATAACACTCTTCCATTGAGTGGCCCTATGCCCTTTCTTCGTTACCACAGTGAAACCAAAGAAATTCACCTCCTCTTTATGCTTCGGCTATGTGACACCTCTGGCCCTTGCCTTAAATCATTTTCCCCCCTTCCTTTATTCAAAACTCATTTTACATCAAAACTGGCTTCCTCCCAAACGGTCTTGACCTTTTTACATATATAGGAACCCAACCTTTGAACTAGCGTGTCTCTTGCCTTGGAAACGATGTATTGTTTGGTGGTTTGTCTAAGGAGTGTGCGTCCCTTAGGTGAGTCAGATGAATAACCTAAGCACACCCTCCTCTCTTCCAATGGACTCATTCCTTTTACTTGGGTTCCCAATTCATGTCAACAACTGATCGTTAACCAAACGATCTTCAATCGATGGTTAAACATGTGTTGGATGACATGTTGGTCAAGTTATCCTTGGTGCTTCAAGCCCTCATGGTGACCAAACTCACCCAATATATGTATTCCTTTGTTGGATGGTTGGATCAAGTGCTCCATATGCCAAACCATTCAACTGACACCCCTTCCACTCTAGACAATCCTTCATTTTAGTGATGCAATCATTTCTTCATTTGCAAAAGAAACAATCTTTTTTCCACGTCTTTCATTAACTGTCGTGCCTAACTTATGTTGTAAGCCATATTTGGGTGGAGTCGTTCCTTGGAATTTCACATGCCCAAGGAGACTCAAATCTCCCCTATATGAATACTTTTGTCTTTTCATTTATACCAAGCATCCTACTTTCCTGATTTCATTCGTCTCGTTCTGCAATAGAAGTGTGCATGCTCAGGCTTGGTGCACCAAGCCTTACGGTCTCCCCCACTCCAATTCATTTTTGTCTCGAAAACTCTATGAAATATGCGATCCCCATCTTTTCCTGAACTCATATCTCCATTCAAAACTAAGTCCTCTAGAAACCCCAAGTCTTATGCCATTGGAAACCCCAAATTTCTATCTAGTGGAAACACCAAGTTTCCCTTTGTCATTTCACTTCTTCTATATCATGCACAATATATGCCCGAAGTAATTCTGACCATTTCACTTGTAGAATGAATTCCTTCCACCCAAATTTGTTGCATTGACCCATGTGCTAACTGTCAAATTTCCCAAGTGTTGAACCATGTTGACTTGTACCTTGTGCCCTTACCTCGACCATTATACCATGTCTCGACACATGTCAACCCCCAAGTTTTTCAGTGGTCGGGTAATCAATCCAACCATTACGTGTAGTGCTTAAGATTCACTTCCCCGTGTCAAACATAGTCTTTGCTTTAGCAATTTTTTCTCCTTATATAATCCAACCATTAGGTGTAGTTCTTAATATGCACTTCCCCATGTCAAACATAGTATTTTTGTTAGCAACTTTTCCTACCTCAAGGTCAACAAAAAGTCCTTCTCCTTCACTGAAAATATGTTACATCTTCAACCTAGCTCCACAACTGCTTCCAAGATGCTAAAAAATTGTATGTGCTCCATTGTGTTGATTATTTTTCTCCACAACCCGACAATTGTTACCTTCGTCATGGTAGAGAAAAATGACAACCATCCTCTAACTCATGAAGCATTCATCCTTAAACCTCTTCTATGATACCTTTCTCCAAGGCACCCAAGGTGGCATTTCCCACTTCATATGCAGTTTGCCCACTCGCAATTGCTTAGTAATGAAGGTACTCATGGAGGCCACCACCAAGGTTTTGGGTGAACGACGTGTTTAATATATGCTCCATGCATAAGTACGTAAGGGCCATTCTAAACTCCTTCCATGACAATCCCAACTTCTCAAGTAATTCTAGATGAAGCTCAAAGTCATAGATCCCCATCCTTTGTATACAAAAGTTTATTATCACTATGGGGTCTTAGTATTCTCTTCCCAATTCCTCCACATCCACCAAGTTTAGTTGAGTGAGTGATTTCATGCCCTCCTTTATATAAAAACTTAAATATTTTTGTTGAAGTGATTCATTTGACCAATCCTCCTAAAATTCATTGCAAACCCACTTGCAACATGGTGACTCGAGCTACGTTTCCTATGTGATGACTTCCACAAGTGTTGCGATGGCCAACTTGAACTCATCCTCCCTAACATTCTTTTGTTCTAGAATCATCTGTTTCTATTTCATCTTGTCACAAGTTTTGTCTGCACTTTTGAAGGTTCCCTCAATAAACCTAATTGCAACACTTATGGGCTTTTGTCCAAGCTTGATCTTGGTTTTCATGGGATTTTTCCTAGAACACCAAGAAATGATAATGTGGCATGAGACATTCCTTGGAATACTTGAGAAAATACTTACCCAATATAATCACATGATCATTTAGCAAAGCCACCATCAAATTCCACTATCCCAAGCTACTCATGTCTCTCAATGGTGCAGAACAAACCACTCATGTCACTGATTTTAGCTTTGAGTTAACCACCTTGAATGCAATCACACGCCTCTTAGACTTACAATTGATCAATGTAGTAGTCTGTTCACTTATGAAAATTTGAGTAGCATCAGTGTCATCTAAGGATTCCATCTTAACCCCACTCACTATCATGTCAAAAAAAAAAATTATGACTTCTCCATCTTGCGAACAATATCCCCAGTCCCTTTCCTTTAACTCATCCAAATGCTTCATCAACTCCTCTAACCCTTCCATCGTTACATTTGATTTTTCTCACTGTGGTTGGATTACTTCTTCAAATGCTGCAAGCTCCTTGTTTGTAGGGTGCACTTGGATTTCGTACATCCATTCCAACTATTCCTTCAATGGAAATTTTACTACGAAATGATTAATGTTGCATAAGAAACAATGAATTATCCTACCTTTATGATCAAGTAATTTGAATTTCCTCTTTTTCATGAATTGACCTTTTCCTTGGGAGTCCTCCTTTGGGAGTGACCCCACCCTCGATGAGTTCAAAGATTCAATTATGTGCATGAGATATTTTTTTCATGGTTTATGTCGTGCACCGACTTCTTTCATCATTCGAAAAAAAATTGTGAAATGGTGTCATGAACACACTTCACATATGATAGAAATTATGTCCTAAAGTGAATTTGGTTGTTCCATGATGTTATCAATGGTGGACATGGCTTCCCCCTCCTTGGGAAATTCTAACTCGAAGACTTGGAAATATTCATCCATTGAGAGAGTCTTCTATCTTTTATCCCATGAATCTAACCATGCGGTGACCGACTTGATCTTCTCTAATATTTTAGTGGTTTCTTCCATGATCATATATAATTATTCATTAAGGTTTTTAGTCACTATGTTGTCCATTATCAACTCCATCATATGTTTGTGAATCTTTTCACACATATATGTTGTATGAAATCGTTGATGCAACTCTGATATTGTGCTCCCTTATTTCATATCGCATAACTTCCTTCGCAAAAACTTGTCCAGCCAAAAAGTGCATCCCCTACAACTGTTTTCACTGAAGTAGTGGTGAAGAACCAAATCTTCTCTAATACCACCCATCATGACCTTGAAAGTGGTGAAGAGCTCATCAATTTCTCAATAAAAAAACCCTAAGTTGTGCCTCACTTAGCTTTGTGAGTTTTTCACTCTCATACCACCTACCATACAAGTGAATATCTCGGTCAAATGACCGAAACGTTCAATGTATCCAACCACATGAGGAATTGTAGATAATCAACTCGATGGAAAGACAACACTGATCTACTTGGCCCAGACTATGTCTTAGTATTAAATTTGTTTATTAATTTATATTTTGTGTTTTCATCTATACTTAGAACATCAAAAAGAAAGAGAATGCATTTAGACTGACTAAAAATGAATATGAAAGTGGATGTCCAAATCGTCCTAAAACCCAAGTTTTATTAAAATAACAACAATGTCTTTATCATGCATCTCATGCCAAACAAAGAAATATTACAAGGGATATTGTTATAACCCTAATTTGCACAAGACATGATTATCTGGCCTTAGGCCATCTCAAATTACTTCTTTGCCGAAACACTATTGAACAACTCTTCTTAAAAAACCCTTTTATAAAGCCACATGCGCCTTGCTCCATTATTTCACGTGTGTACATTCTAGCTGACCCAAGACAGCCTGTGTGTACCTACAAAAGCATGAAAAAATGAAATTTGTTGATGGAACACACAACTTTGGGTAAGTTAACTAAACCTTTCGCCCATGCATGGCCAGTCATTCGACCAAATACCTAGCTCCTTCTAACCTATAAAAGAAGGGGTAGGGGTCCCATCTGAAAGGAGGAAAATCATAGTAAAGAAACTATACCCAATCGAGCATTCCCTTCGTCCCAACCTTTAGCCATCCTTGTGCAAAGAGAAGTATAGAGGAAAGTAGTTGGAAGACATTGAAAGAAGAGCCCAGTACTAGGATCGAGGAGCAGTACCCGAATTTATCATTGTAAGGTATCATTGTGAAGTTAATAAAAGAATTGCTTTTCCCGTCTCGCCATATGAGATTATCATTATTTGGATATTGATTACTCCAATGATTAAATCTCTAACCCATTAGTTCATATATCAAATGCATGTGGAGTTATTTGTTTGTCTTTTGTGAATGCAATTCAGCATTGGGAGGAGATTTGCAGTCAAAGAATGACCAAGTGCAAAAAGGGATCAACATCAAACACGAAAAATAAGGTACATCAACTTAATCTCTTGAGCCTTGTATTTATATATGAGTAATGGGGGTTTAGGCATGGGATGATGGTAAAAAGTAAGAATATTTAGGTCATTTCTACATGCATGATAAAACCCTTAGTGCTAGTCCGTAGGAGGGATTTCCCACCCACAATAAAATTGGCGACCGTAATGGGGATATCTAGGGTTTCTTGGAATGGTTTTTCTTGGGTATTTTGAAAAACTGGTTTCATTCCTTGTTTTTAAAGTTTCTGCAAAAGTTTGAGCTTATAGAGTTTATGTTATTTCATACCAGTTATCTTTGTTTCTTTTCTTGACTGCATTTTTTGAGACCCACAGATGTACATGCGACCTGTATAAGGTCTGAACGTGTGTACCCATGGCCTACCTTCCCACAACCCGCATGTACATGCTAGCTGAGGAAGTGTCAGTCGCGTGTATGATTCCATAAAATTTATTTTAGAGAGGCAGTCATCCTCTCCCTTGTCAGAAATAATCCTTCTCAGGGGTTTCTAGAACTCTTTCTAGTCTTTGTTCTTTGCATTCTATAGCTTAGGTTTCACCTCGGATTGGTCTATTCTATGACATTTTCCTTGAATTGTTTTCTTTTTGTTTCTTCTGATTAAAGTAAGTGTCTGAGTCTTCAAGAGATCTTGGTTCTCGGTACCAGTAGTCTCTTCCCGGGCTTGATTTCTTGGATTTTCATTTTTCCTAGAGTTTCAAAGATACGTGCGGCCTGTATAAGGCCTGCACACATGTACACATGCCTTGACTTTACACATCTCACGTGCATATGCTTGATGTTGAACTGTCAGCAGCATGCCTGTGCAGAAAATTCTTGTTTAAGGTAAGGAAGACATCCTTTACTTTCACAAGATTTATACCCTTTAGGTTTTTGGGTCTCTATCATAGTGGTCAGTAACTTAGTTTTGATCACAACAATAT
>JASDQU010026413.1:16767-28824 GCA_032191745.1 Picea mariana
TTGTTTGGTTAAATAGTGTTGGTTTGCATTAGTAACTAGGAAAAGTCTTTGCTGTCATAAGTTCTTGATGGTTTACTTAGATCATAAGTAGCTCATAGTCGAGTGAAATCCTACTTTGAGTTTGTTGTTTAAAGATCTTAGAAAAAAATCTTTTAGTTTGAAAAGTTGTTTTCAAGAAGAAGTTATTTTGTTTCCATCTTTTTGTTTAATTGTTTTTCATCTTTCAAACACCACTAGTTTCACTTTAATAACCTTTGAATTAAGACAAGCCATAAAAATTAACACTAAATCTAAAATTCATTAGAATTTTTATGTTTGTAGGGTCAACCAACTAGTTTAGGGTCTGGCCCGTAATTAGGTTGGAGAGGAAACTCTTTAAAGCCAATAAATCAAATATTGGAGTCTGAGTTAGGGAGTGTCCAAATCCAGTATCATGAAAGTCATCTAGGACCGCCCTCTAACACAGTGGCTAAACACGAGGTTGTGTGCGGAAAGGTAGTGGAGGTAACCCCTCCAAAGCTGGACTAATTGTGGTGGAGAACACATATAGAGGGCTTGTCCTGGGATTTCGTCGATTGCATTTTCCATGACGCTTTGTTGGTCTCAAAACTATTCGAGGTCCTTATTTGTCTTCCAGACCACTTGCCTTTGATACCCTTGATAGGTTTTGGGCTCGATACCCTTCTCATTGTGGTCTACCCGACTATCGACTGTACCCGCCTTGTGACTGTTTGTGCGCTGGCAACCTAATTGCCTATATTTTTTAGTGACATACACAGGTGACTGCGGGGGTATACCATAGTACCTAGGATAGACATTGGCCCATTCTTTGCAGAGTATACCCGAAGGGTTCTTCCGTGTTCAATTTTCACTTGCACTGGTAAGTTTCTCTAGTGTCAGTTGTTGTAACTTTTCTTCCAACTAGTTTAGTGTTTGCTTGTTTTTATCTTATAGGTACTTTCCTAGTGTGTGTTGTTTTTGAATGAATAGAAAGTCCTAGTGCATCTTTGATCTTATCACATAGTGGAGGATCACGCGCTCCGTCGATCACGACTACTTCTGGGCCTATCACCGGCTACACTGGAGCCACCTCCGCCATCGCTAAGGCAAAAGCTAGACCAACAACGGTCTTTTGAAGCAATTGGGTCACCGAAAATCACACCTGACCAACCTCTGTTAAAGGACCTTTCAAAAACTTTAAAGTGGATGGTAATGGAGGCAAATGTTGCCTCTTCTTCTAGGAATCTTGATATTCCTGCCACTATTCTCGTCAGAGGGGGTGTTCCACCTCCTACCCCACCATCGCCAGTCTGAGACACCATGGTCTCGACCACCTATACCTTGGGCAGTGGTCCAATTCTGTCTTTGGCGACGACCACTACCCCTTTCACATAGAGTGTGGCAGGCCCTCCATTCTCATATGGGATGCCTCACTCAGGTAAAAGTCCTATACTATCCTACTCAACTTTGTAGACTTTGGGTCTGGGGGCAGGGAGCTCTAAAGCTCCTCTGCAAGGACCCATGGGGGTCAATTCAACTACTTTTAATGCTTTCCCTTATATGGGGGTTCATATACCTCCTTCATCCCCTTAACTCAGCGATACCCACCAGCAATCAACTGAGCCAAACACACACCATAGTTCAATTGGAGTAATCAATCAAGGACCACCTTCTCATAATATGTCAGTGGGATCAACAACATTTTCTTTGTTCGGTGCATTTGGTAACAACACATTCTCGTCAGCTTCTTTCCCAACTAGGGAACAACACGGTTATGGCCAACCTAATCCTATGCAGGGTATTATTCCTGCACAGGGGGCAAACCCAGAAGCTTCTTCAGCATCAGGACCTTGGAATTCTTGGCAAGGATCAGTTCCCTCATCAGGAATGTTGATATGGGAAAATTATTTCACAACCAATGGAACCCTTGACAAGGTTCTATGCCTATTCACATGGGATTGAAATGGGGCAACCCTTCCCAATTTCCTCCGAATGTTTTGCATTCCCAACCATCTACGTCCTATTTTGGAAACCAGCTGATGATGTCTCCTCACATGAAGAATCTGTACGTTGGTCATGGAAATTATTTTTACCAGAACCCCAGCCAACAACCTAACTTTTCCTGGCAACCTAGTGCCAGTCAAACTCCAGGACCCTTTTTCCATGGTTATCACCAACAACCCAAACTACCTTTCCTGGCAACCTTGCATTTGCCAGACACAACAAAGTTGTTGAATGGCCCTATCTGTCATGATCCATGTTGCCCACTATGCCGACGAAGTTGCCTTCGGACATACCAAAGTTCAAAGCCAAGCCTAACGAAGATCTAGGAGATCATGTGACCACATTCCATCTTTGGTGCTCGTCTAACTGAATGAAATACAACTCTGTACAATTGTGATTGTTTCAACATACTCTCATTGGGAGTGTCGTGAAATGGTACATTGAGCTTGACTGCTCAAGATACTCTTCGTTCGGTGAATTGGCAATGGATTCCCTAAACCATTTCCAATTACCTGTTAGATTTGGCGCTGGCACAGAATTGTTGGCCAATTTCAAATAGACAAAAGCATACCATATCTCTGATCACATCCAAGAATGGAGACTCCATAAGAGTTTAATTAGGTTCCAGTGCCACCAACATTCCTTCTCGAGTGGTTCCTTAAGTCTTTGGTCCCACAGTTATCCAAAGACGTCACGATGTCAGGAGTGTTTTTTGAAGAAGATGCCATTATGAGAGCTCAACAACTTGAGCTAATCTACTCTCAATCTGGTTTATTATACGAGATCTTGCCATATGTGCCACGGTCAATACTTGATAAAACTAGATAGAGAGCTGGACCACATGTCAATGGTATTGTTGGTTCAGCACAAGCAAAGCCCACTGAACAACTGATGAAGCAATTGCAACAATTGTCTATAAAACATACAACGGCCAAACAAACCACTATTTTGGCTTCTCCCCCTTCCCAAATGTCACATGTACACACAGTGCAATTGACAAATCCAAACCCACTAACGAAAGAAAAATGAACGAAAGAAGGGCAAGGGGGGATAAGAAACCCACTAATAATGGTGGTGGGGGAAAAAATGAGAAATGAAAGGTGATGTATCCATGAAAACTATGCATGGAAGACCACCCGACCCACCAATGTCCTTGGCTTGTAGAGGCCCAAAATTTTGTGACACAGCGACAGCCTGCCATGTTAACCAATCCATTTCAACATGGGAAAAACCTAACCCAAGCCTCTACAAGCGCAAAAGGGGGAAGTGAAGGACCCTCTCTATATTTGAACAATTCTGCATCTGAGAATGTGTGTATGATGAAGGGTGATGCTTTTATATCAACTAGAGTGCATGACTACAGTAAAACAAGAACTTCTGAGAAGGGAAAAGAAGCTGAAATCCCATCTCTTCCTCTCCAGATCAAGAAGACTTTGGTAGAAACACTAACACACATCCCAAAATGTGAGTTCAAGAAAGATTCTCACAACCCAAATGTAAGGGCCACCTAGAACTATTTTGTGGTGGAGGATATGTGCCAAACCCCTTGTGCGATGTCCGCTTTGGAGGTCCTCCAAAGCTTCCCTTCCCAAAGGAAAGCTTTCTTAGCCGCTTTAGGATCTATCGAGACTTGTAATCTGGGTACAATCATGCTGGATACAATCGACTTAAACCCTCATCTACTTTACCACATAGTGTTTCAGATAGTCGTGGCTTACCCCAAGAAAACGTTTACTCAAAACATTTTCTGCATGGTGGTTGATGAGGGCGCCTCAACATGCATTATGTTGTTGGCATGTTGGAAGGCCATTGTCCATCCCGTTTTTTCTCCATCACGTACTCTTCTCACTGCTTTCAACGGTTGTTTGTTCTGACCACATGGTATCATTTCCTCTTTCCCCGTGCACTTAGGGTGGAAGACCATGTGCGTCGAGGTAGAAATAGTCGACACATCCCTCGACTACAATCTCTTGTTAGGAAGGAGTTGGACTTATTCCATGCAAGAAGTGGTTGCTACAATTTTCTGGGTCTTATTGTTTCCACACAAGGACCGGATTGTGACCATTGATCAATTGTTTTTCTGAAGACCTGACCCTTCATTGGGGGCATCCTCAGTCCCGATGATTGATAATCCCCAACTAGGTGCAGTCAACATAGGGGTTGGTTTGTGCCCATATTTGATGGGTACCTTCGATTACTCGCCCCCTCAAGGCAATGTCAAGTTCATATCATACCACCATAAGGTTGATATTTTCCAAGTTTCATCGTTTCACATGACTTACTTCAATGATCCCTGGATACTTCCTTCCCCATTAGCCATGATGGAAGGGACAGGGCACCTTGGCATGTCCATGCCCTTGTCCGTAGCCAAAGTAGCGTACTCTTTAGTCTAGCAAGATTCAGATGACACAGATCCAACTCCTGCACAAGAGTTAGATCCAATTCTAGAGCCTATTTGGACTCAAGGTTATCTCGCTGACACCGATGCATTAGACTTAGTTTTTCCCTCTGATGAAGCAATAATTGAAGCAATGACTAGTCTGGCCAAACCCTAGGATGATCTCCATCACAGATCATACTTCCTCCCAGCGTTAAGCAGAATTGAAGCAGAATAATTCAACTTAACTATGACTGGAGATAGGTCTTGTCCTATTAATCCCTTAGCTACACATGAGGTTTATGCCAAGGGTAATATAGAAACTATCACTGAAACCATACCGATTAATATCTCCAGAACCCCTGGCATCATGGAGAATTTTTTTGTCGGAGCTGACTGTTTCCCCGAAGAGATTCATGTCTACATAGATCTTTTTAAAGAATTCCACGACTTTTT
Organism: Picea mariana; assembly: GCA_032191745.1. NCBI lineage: Eukaryota > Viridiplantae > Streptophyta > Pinopsida > Pinales > Pinaceae > Picea > Picea mariana. The sequence goes on from JASDQU010026413.1 coordinate 21,605, forward strand.
TGCCTGGTCTTACGAGGAAATGCCGGGCATTGATCCAAAAATAGTTAAACATGAAATCACAACTTATCCTGATGCCAAGATAGTTTGGTAGAAGCTTCATCTAGTTAATCCCAGAAAAGAAGCAACCATTAAGGTTGAAGTTAAGAAATTGCTCAAAGATGGTTTTATCTATCCTATCCATCTGACCCAATGGGTGTCAAATCCAGTGCTGGTCAACAAGAAATAGGGAACAATTCACATATGTACGGACTTCCGTGATTTAAACAAGCCCTATCCAAAAGGTAATTTTCCCACACCACTCATTGACCAGATAATCGATGAATACATAGGTTGTGAGGCCTTTTATTTCATGGATGATTTTTTGGGATATAATCAGATACAAGTCAAACCCGAAGACCAGCACAAAAGGACATTCATTTGTCCATGGGGTACATTCGCGTATTGTAAGATGCCTTTTGGTCTCAAAAATGCTAGAGTGACCTTTCAACATTCCATGTCTTTTTCTTTCCATGATTTCAATCATATAGTCGAGGCCTATTTATATGATTTATCATCTCGATCTTGCAAGAGAACGGATCATCCCACACACCTCTGACTTATCTTTGAGCGATGTCACTACTTTTGGATTCGCTTGAATCCAAACAAATGTAGCTTTTGCATAACGTCAGGATGTTTGTTAGGTTTCATAGTGTGAACAACAGGGATCATGGTCGATCCCCTGAAGGTTGAGGCAATAGTTCAGTTGCCTCCCCCACACACAATCCTTCAACTTCAGAGTCTACAGGGAAATGCCAACTTTTTGAGGTGTTTCATCACCAACTACACTGAGATCATGAAGGGATTTATGCACTTACTGAAGAAATATGTTCCTTTTCATTGGGATGATTCCACTCAACTTTCCTTCGAAGCATTGAAACATGTTGTCATAATTTCCCCTCTACTTCGGCCACCCAACTATAACAAATATTTTTTATTATACTTGTCTGCAATAGAGTCAACCATCAACATTGTATTAGTTCAGGAAGATGATTTTCTCTCAAAATATGTCATCTATTACCTGAGCCGAGGCCTCGTCGGATCATAACTCAATTAGTCTCATATCAAAAAACTTGCGTTGGCAGCAATCCATGCTATTCAGCAGTTCTGTCATTATGTTATGTTTCGCAAGACCACCGTCATTGCCATTGTGAATCCATTTCAATATGTGTTGATGCGACGGGTAATAGGCAGAAAGATCAGTAGATGGATAGTCATCCTCCAGGAATTCGACTTAGATTTCATTTCGGTGAAATCCAAAAAGTCAATGGTCTTCACAGAACTTGTTTCAGGACTTCCGATTGAGTCATGTGATGTTATGCCTGAAGAATCGCCTATCAGAGGAGATGTGTTTTTTATCGTGTCTTCGGATCCCTGGTATGGAGGTATACTTGTCTATCTCTATACTTTAATGTACCCCACCTCTACTTCTCATGATAAGCGTCGCCGTATATTCCATCAGGCTAAGAATTATCTCATACTCAACGATACATTGTATCGAAGAGGTGTATACTGCATCTTGCACCGATGTCTCACTCATGAAGAAGCAGTTATCATGCTTAACGATTTCCATAACGGAGCATGTGGCGGTCATTTTTCTGGGTTGGAAACAACCTAAAATATTTTACAAGTAGGTTACTTCTGGCCGAAACTAATCAAAGATTGTATCGAATTGGTCAAGAAGTGCCACCCATGTCAGATCTTCTCTCGAAAGATGAGGGCACATCCTACTCCCATGTTTCTTGTTATCACAGTTGGTCCCTTCACCAAGTGGGGGATTTATTACACTACATGCAACCCTCCTTCAACAACGGGGCACCATTATATCATTGTAGCCGTAGACTAATTCATGAAGTGGGTTGAAGCTATGCCAATGTTTAAATATCCTAGAGATATTGCAGCTCTCTTTTTATTCAACTAGATAATTGCAAGGTTCAGTGTCCCAAGAGAGATTGTCACTGACCATGGAAGTAAATTTTAGAACTAGATGATGACCGAATTAACATCAAAGCTTGGGTTGTGTCAAGAACATTCGTCACCCTACTACCCCCAAGCAAATGGTCAGGTGGAAGCTGTAAATAAATCTCTTGAGACCATCCTACAACAAACGATCAACTCGGCCAAGTCAAATTGGCATTTGATGTTATACTTGACATTATGGGCTTATTGAACGTTTGTTAAGACTGCAACTGGTTTCTCACCTTTTCAACTTGTTTATGGGATGGAAGCAATCTTTCCTCTAGAATGTTAGATCTCGTCCCTAAGATTGGCAGTATAGTTATTTCCAGACACTTCTCCACTTGAAGAGAGGTTATTATACCTTGAGCGGCTCAATGAGTAGCATCGTGATGTGGCCCTAGCCAAGGAGGCTCACAAACAAAAAGTCAAGTGTCAGTATGATCGGTCCATTCGTCCTCAAATTTTCTATGAAGGTGACCTTGTCCTGTTCTATGACCAAGATAAGGACCCCTTGGGGGAAGGCAAATTCAAACCCATGTGGTTCAGACCTTTCATCATAAAAGAGGTTCTTAAAAAGGGTGCTTATCATCTGGTTGACTTTGAGGGAAATTCTTTGGTAGAGCCTAGAAATGGGCTCTACCTCAAGAAATATTACTCGTAGGTAGGTCACCTTGGGTAACTTTTTGTAACATATGTATAGTCTTTGTACTATTACTTTATGGTTTCTTTTAGTATTATGGACGTGTCATTTTTTATATTATCTTTTGTCACTATGGCATATGTCAAGTGAATCTGAGGTGTTCATTGGGTATGCAGGCAGTGTTAGCTAGCACACTCAGAGGCTTGCCTCCGTAGCTTGGGTAATTTTTACACCTCAAGGCCAGTTATTATCTTCCAGAGGTATATGTTTAGGCAACACCACAAACAATGTCGTCGAGTATAGTGCAGTTATTGAGTTTCTTTGCGATGCCCTGTCATTTGGTATCTCTCGTCTCCGGGTCTATTTAGACACTCAGTTGGTTGTGTCTCAGTTAAATAGAGTCTACCATGTTCATGATCCAACTTTACACCAACGATTCCTTAGGGTACGTCTCTTAGAATGAAGCTTTAATTATATTACATATTTTCATGTTCCTAGGAGATTAAACCAAGTTACAGATACTCTAGCTAATCACATTTTAGATTGTCATCTTGCACACATATAAGAAGACATACACATAAAACATGTAAATACATTTTTAAAGGCAAACATGATCCATAAGACACAAAAAGACATAAAAATCCATATATAATATCATAATCACCAGAGTACATAGGTGGACGCAAGTACCTCAAAAAATATGACCAGTAACAAGTCATGGAGCTTATTCCCTCAAAAAATATATACAAGTGGAGCTATCAAAGTCTAGACTAACTAAGGTCAGGTCCTATGGGCCCTGTTGTAATAATCAACAGTGTTTTCCAAATGCCGAAATAGTCGGACCCACGTCTGTGGTGCCCCCACTACATGAGGTTGCATAGATGGTGGTAGATCCTCAATCTCTGCCATGCGGATGGTGCGAGTGAGTGAGGTAAAATTTTTCTCAACCCATCTCAAAACCCTCTCAGCTTCATTGGATGGAAGCTCTCCTACTGCTATTGGTCCCCCTGCGGTAGTAGGTGCGACCCCTGGCCGAGGATGGCACCTGTTCCTCACATAATCTACAGGTCATGAGGGTCCCACATATGCACACAATAGACACATATATATCAAACACTCTAGTATAAAAAAATGATATATTAAAAAAAACAACATAAAAAATATATATGTCTCACAAAAAAAAATGATGCAAACTTACCCATATCGCCTCGCTCCGCACCTGGAGGTACAAGGATCTTGGGATCTCTCGAGAAATCAATCCCAACATAAGGATAATCCTCTATGGTTGGGATCTACCGTGACAACCAAGCAAATAATTCATTATCAAAGGACTCATTGGTCCATCCACCACCTTGTTGTGGCAACAAGACTGCCCATCTGCAAACCACAGGAAGAGAGGCCCGATGTCCTCATACCACCACTCGTGGACTGAAACTAGGAACTCTTTCAAAGATGAAAGGCCATAGAATCGTCTCGAACCCGAAGTTCCTCTGCATCCGCAACCGACAATTTGTCAACTGCCTCTTCATACATTCCAGCAGTGTAGTGCTCCAGTCAAATATTTGTGCATTTAAGCACTAGACTACACAGTTCATCTGTGCACAGGACACCTGATGTAGAGTCATAGAACTAGTCATCTGCCTAATAAGCAACATAATTGCCCGTAGTGATAAATTGATGATCCTGCTTATTGGCACCTGCGAGCTCGATCGGTCTGTACCCACCTCACAATGAAGTCCTATTAGTTCTGATATATTGTGAGGCCCAGTAGGAAATGTCTAGAAATTGACTACTTCTCCTCTCCTAGATAGGACAGTCAAAAATTATATATCCTCTATAATGGGCACCAGTGATTGCCCCTCTAATATAAAAACTTTTGCGTTAGGGTGCCAATATTCAACCAAGGCACTTAGTAGCCTAGGTTGTGCTCTCATGAAAGGACACAAAAAGAACTGATCAAGCCACATTGCATTAACACTGCCATAACGTTAGGGTCTTCCCCAGCTAGTGCGCTAATATCTCCATGCTCTTGTTCTCTCCATTGCACATAAATCCTACACATGGGAAAATTTTTAGAGGGTTAGGCCTTGCTTTTTAAACTTTTTTTTGCACTCATTGGAGGGTCCACGCAAGATATTGTGATGACAGTTGCGTGTACATGCGCTCTGACATCAGATAGAGCAAGTGAACATGCGGGCTGTCATAAGACAACCCGCATGGACCTAGGGCTGACCTTTTAGAGGTTGACACCCCCAAACAAACCAAATTAAATGCATATATAAAGAATTAAAAGGCAAAAGGAGGTAGTTTATACTTACTTGGTCTAGACGGATGGTCGTTTCATCCACTGTAGCTCCCAGAATCACCACTTTTACCAAAGGGTGTTTCTTGTGCCAGAGTTAATTTCCAAATCAACAATTGTGATAATGAGCTGCCAACTTCTATTAATAGAATTTTTGGCCCTTTTTTGTCACTTCCCCCCCCCTTATCATTTTATCTAAATTGAAAACTATTTAGATTGATTTAGGAGTTTCTATGGAAGGTTACGTTCAAGTATCAAGACATTTTTTTGAGTTTTGGGTCACTTTTGATGGTTCATGGGAAAAACCTTAGATGGTCAACTTGAGCATATAGGTTAGGTTTCCACCCCTACTTTTGTATCTCATTGTCTTTATCCCTTTTCCATAGGATCGATCCCATCAAGTTGTGACACAGAACCATCATTACTGCTTTAGAAGTGTCATGATTTGGTGGTAGAGCTTACTAGAACATGGATGCCCTAGGTAGATCCTGGTTGCATTACTATGTCCATGCTATCACTAATGACTGTAGGCTCGGGATTCCTTTTAGTTTTTCCTGATTACAAGTTTGAGCCTAATTTTCATGACTCTTGACCTCACCCACAGGACACCAAAAACATAGCGGGTCTTCTTTTAAGCCCTTTTCAGACCCTCTAAACATGAAAATATTGTCGAGCGATCTTGTGGCCTTTCACACTCATTAAACTAAAATTTGAAGTCACGTCTACCCTCAGGTATAATTTAACCCCTTTATCGGGTCTGAGGGACTAAATTTACGAAAAAGGAACCCCCATAGAGTCCATAGTTAAGCTCTTTTCAGACTCCCTAAAATTGAAAATATTATCGAGTGACCCTATTCTTTCACACTCGTTAAAATGGTCTAGAAGAACATTCATGACGGAGTCCATAGTAAAGTTTTTTTCAGACTCCTTAAAAATGAAAAAATGGTTGAGTGATCTTGTCTTTATCACACTCATTAAAATGGTTTTGAACATACGTCTTGTCGGTTCTAGTTTACCCCTTTTTCGAACCGACTATACTACCTTCAAAAAAGGTACCCCACTAGAGTCTCCTTTTATGTTTTTCAGACTCTCTAAATATGAAAAACCATAGAGCTTACCTTCTCTAGGCTGGTTAAACTTAAATTGAAGGACGTTACCATTGTGTGTTTTGTTAACCGCATTTGCATACCTGCGTCTTTGGTATAATTCCAACTCCATGTTGCTCTCAACTGAACCATCTGAAGCATGCCTTATACGCAATCCCTGTAGCACTTTGCCTCTGTGTCTTGACACCTTTGGCCCCAGGAGGGATTTTTCCCGAGTGTCCTTACTTTGAACATTAGTCTTGTCCTTGCGCCTCGAACTCGTATGTTTGTGTAACGTACCTCCTATTCGACATGACTACAAACCTCATAAAACAAGTGGAAATTCTTTTCTTTAACCAGTGTGTGCTTGCGTACAAGGGAAACAAACATATTTGACTCTACTTCACCTTCCGATGACTAACAAGACGCAACCACGATGATTACAACAAGAAGACATAAGGCGCACAACAAGTAACTGCAAGCATTAAACGACATACGATGTTATGTACAGTACGAACACAGATGGAGGAATCCATAGTAGTAGATTTTACTACTTCTGCACAGGAAAGTAGGGCGTTTAATATTAGTTCTCTGCTTCAGAGAGAGAGAATGTCAGATAGGCTCCTAGCCGACTGCTTAGGAAAAAACTAGTAATCTTTGTCAGGAGGTCGCAGTGGTGGGAACTCTACCTTTAAAGAGCCCAAGACTACTGATAGGACCTTAGAGGTGTGTCGCAAGAGTGGAAACCATGCCTTTAAAGGGCCTGAGACTCCTGATATGTCACTGGATTCTTTACAAAAAAATAATCACACACACAGACTTATATACAGAGCGATTAGCTTTATCAAATTGAAGAGTCTGATATCATACAACTATGAATTTGGACAATTCCAATTATAGTACTAACCCTGAAATTAATTAACAATCTCAATACATCCTATATGTTACATATACCATAAAATTAAAATAACATTATTTTAACAACCTCACATCTTATGTTATAATAACCTTGCAACTAAAACATCAATCACCAATCACATTACTCCTTGTATGCTACCAATGCAATGAAGTTACAATAACTTTACCATAAAATAAATCAGCATTACATTTATATTACCATAACCTTGCCAATGAATTAATAATAAAAAGAAATCATTACCGTAGCATTTAACATGAAGCATTACATTACATGATTCTT
>JASDQU010026415.1:0-16405 GCA_032191745.1 Picea mariana
GTGTTCTCCTCTCTTGGGATGAATGAAATGTTAAATGCTGAGAAGAAACTGTCAACTAGGTCCCATACCTCATTTCTGTAGCTTCTGAGTCGAGGATGCTTAGCCTGATAAGCGTTTCTGATCTGCTAGACCACTAACTCCGCATCACCGAACACTGCTACTTCTTGAATTCCCATTTCCCTCGCAACTCTTAATCCTAGAACAAGAGCCTCATACTCTGCCACATTGTTGGTAGCTTAAAATTCTAATTTGTATGACAGAGATATGGTTTCCTGAGCAGGTGACACAAAAACCACCCCAGCTCCAGCACCTTCCCTGGAAGAGGCTCCATCAAAGAACAGTTTCCAGACGGGGGTGCTAGAGGGAGGAAGTTTGGGGGAACTGGTGGGTTGCTTTCTGAGTTTGAGAGGAGGCTTGGGGGCATGGGTGAGTTGTAGTAAACTGGAGCCTAATTCAGTGTCCAAGGAAAATATGGGATGGTTGGTAGGGTTGGCCTCATCGCTGATTATATAGGCCAGTTGGGCTTCCCTGTATAGTATTCTATGCTCTCCTCCAAACACTGGGATAGTAGCGTATGTGAGGTCCATTTGCAAGGTTCCCCCCAGTCTTTTTATCCAAGATCTTGATAATAGCATACCGAACTTGGGGGGGACATCAACTACTACAATATCCATGACCACACTCTTCATGGGTAGTTGAAACAAGGTCACAACCAGGTCTTTGATAACTCCAAGACACTGAACTCTTCTGGAGTCAAAGGAATAGAGGTCATGATAGGCTCGGGTGACTTCTAGTCCTATTTCTTCCATGATAGTTTTGGGCATGAGGTTGTGAGAGGCCCCTGAATCCATCAAGCAATTGTGTAGCACTTTATCATGTATGTTCAGGGACGTGTAGAAAGGGGGGGATGAGTCATCTCTATTTTCTACCATGGGGCCCAAGACAACTACTGGATTTTCATCTTGAAGGTTTATGGAGTCTGAGGGGAGGCATGAGGCTTCAGACTGTAAAAGTTCAGAGAATCGCTTTTTGAATTCATCATGTTTAATCAACTCAGTGAGGGGCACAGGGATTTGGATCTTTTGGATCTCATGCTTGAAGTTAAAAGAAGATGTAGGCTTTGGAATTTATTTTATTTCAGGAACATGATCATGGACAATGGGAGAGAGGGGTTGGGACTTCTTACCTCTGTGACCATCTGCTACTTTACTAGCAGGCTTCTCTGCTCTAATGGACTGCTCAGGAATATCATGTGCTTTTGTCCTTTTGCTGGACCTCAGGTTGTACCTGCCTTGACCGCCGCCAACCTTTTCTCCCTTGCTCAATTCATTTAGCTAACTATCCATGAGAGACTCTTCGTATGCTGATTGAGTGAGGTGAGGAAAAGGAGGAGTGTCTCCAAAGCAATGGATTTCAGGATCAAGCTCGTCTGTTCCTCTTTCTTCCCCCTCGGCCACAAAATTGTTTTGGAAAGGGGCTTGAATCTTCTGGTCTTCTCTGTCTCTTCCCTTCTCCCTTTGCAGATTCGTGGGATTAAAATTGTTGGGCCTCCTAAAACCTCCCTTGCTTTCAGCATTCAGGGGGCCCTTGTATGCTTGCCTCCCTTCCACTCTCATTCTTTCCATCTCCACGGACAGAGACTTCACCATCCTGGTCAGTTCGTCTACTTGAGGGTTGGACACCAATGGGTCAGAAGTCGAGGCTTCTGAACTTCCCTTTATCCTGTCTGCCTCTGCCTTGTTTCTCATTCTGTCGGCTGCTAGTACATCAGATTCCACCTCTATAGCCTTGTCCTGCATTTGAGCCAAGGAAGTGTCTCTTCTTTCTCTCAATAACAGGCATAAATCAGGGCCAAATGCACTAGCATAAGAAATTTTGGCTGAGGCTTCTGAAGGCTTTATCTTGGCAGGGATTTTATTATACATCTTATTGAATCTTTTGGAGAAGTTAGAAACAGATTCTCCATCCATATTCTTCAAAGACCTGAAGTCTGTCATGTAATACATGAAATCCTTCCTATCTCCCCACTGCCTTAGTAAATCACTATCTAGAGCTTCAATCCCAGCAATAGATCCTGGAGCCAATCCTCTAAACCACTTCCTCACCTTGCCATCCAGACTCTGGACGAAAAATCTCATCCAGACATCTTCATTTTCAATATTGAGGTTGTCTGCATAACTATAGAAAGCAACCATGTGCTCTTCAACAGTTATGTCTCCTTCCCCAGTAAACTTGGGCATGTACTTCAAGTAATCTCCAATAGGGAGAGGGTTCATAGGATGGGGTAGGACTAAGGGAGCGTATCTGGCAGCGACTATGGCGTCCATTCTATTTAGAGGGGGATTAGCACCAGCCATAGGGATATTAGGTAGAGGAGAATTTGGAGGAGAAGGAGTTCGCAAATGGGTTATTAAGAATGAGTCTCGAAGTGGAGTGGGAAACAAGAGGGGATTTAAGGAGAAGGCTATCGAGCTCAAGTCAACGGGTGCTCCTCTTTTCATAGGAGTGGTTAAGCTAGGCGTAGGGAAATCTCCTGCGGTCTTGGGTCTACACCAGGGTACAGCTTCAGGGGAGAGGGGAGTGACAAAGTCTTGTTCCTCTGGTCCCAAACCAGGAGAGGAAAACTGAACAGGAACTCTCCCAAAATTTAGGAAATGGGAAATTGCAGAGATAGGCCTGTCAAATAACCGAGGAGGAGAAAAAGGAGCTCCAACAGAAGGATATGGTGGATTACCTGGTTCAGTGATGGACGCTTCTTCTTCAAAGGCCTTTCCCTTTCTGAGCACCACCTCTGGATCTATTTTAGGCGTAGCTAGAGGCAGCTGTGGATGAGACCGCGTATGCCTGCCTCTGAAAGCCACAATTAACAAAGCAGGTTCTTCCCAGCGGAGTCGTCACAATGGAGTCGCCAGGTGCAAATTAGAAATCTTGAAAGGCTCCGATAATACGATGCACCTTCGGATTCAGAGGCTCAATGTCGTTCTACCCAGGGAAAATCTTCAATTTCGTCCCCGACAACGGTGCCAGAAATGTTAGCGTCGGAAGTCACTCCTGGATTGCTTGCAGGAGCAGAGCCCAAAACCCATCAGTTTAATGTCACCAATTGTTTATAAAGGGGTGATCAAATGGAGATAAAGACTCGAGGAGATATTACTCTAACTCGGGGACTGGATCTGGTACGTAAAGAACAAAGGAGGTCTGGAATCCTAACTTCATCCAGTGGGTTGATTAAAAGATGAGTAGGTGGAAGAATTAGTAAGAAAGGTGAACAAACAGCTTTGGGCAAAAAGATTTCGGCAGTTTGCAGAAGAAAGACGCTGAATGCAATATCCGCTTGGTTCAGGGTCTCAAGAAACTGAAAGTGGATTTGACTGGATCCTCCAATTCCAAGTCACTCAGCACTGGGAAAATCACAAGAACCGATTAGAGATAGTGCAACTATTACAGTGATCCATTACAACACCATCCTATAACAGCTACAGCTCAACTGGATCCTCCAATTCCGAGTTGCTCTAACACAGTGTAAACAAAGGCATGAAATAAACTAGCATTCATAAGGCAAGAAGTCTTAAAAGTCCATACATAACCAGATTAACAGTGCTTCGTTAAAAATTTACAACCGGGAGCTTTTCTCAACCATCAATACCCACAAAAATGACAGAAATGCCTACATATACTTGGAACTGACCCAGGCGCTAAAGGCACGATCATATCATGAATTCAATGCTTGGCATTGAGGAGCTTCTCTGTTAGGATACGCATGCAGACGTTGGGAAGAATGCCCATGCAGTCGTCTGTCAGACGCGATCTTTGTCAGGAGGAACTGAGAACCTATCTCTGTACACGCTCCTTTCTAAACTTCTATTTAAGGAAGGATATGATGTATCACCCACCTTCCTCATTTGCATTAACTGATTCATCGGGACCTGAGAGGATCTGGTCAAATATTCATTTGGGAGATGTGGTAGCCTACCTTTGGCTGTCTGCTGCTTTGCTGGATTTATGCAGGGGGATTTGGCTAGCCAATGTGGACGGAGCCGACAAGGCTGAGGTGATGGGCATGACAGACAGGATACTAGGTATGTGTGGGCTCTTAGGAGCTAAAGGAGTAGATGCGATGTGGCACAAGAAGGTGACGTGGGGACAACAGAGGATATTCGGTGACTGAACAAGGTGGGGGGCAATAAGCTGAGGCAGAGGTGGCTAAGAGTGCAAGATAATGAAATGGAGGATACCTGTCATTGGGGTCTGAGAGACAGAATGAAAAACATAAACACCCCTCCCCCAGGCCTCCTTCATGATGACCAGGCGCCAAATCTGTGGGCCCGATTCTGGGCACTATCGAAAATTCGGGGTTCAAAGTTTCAAAGTGCAAGAAATAAGGGGTGCCAGCTTCCTGAAATCCGATACCCAATATGTCGATCGAATAACCCGATCTAGAGGTCCCTTCCTTCACCCTCATGGCTTCGACACCTAATCGTGGTTATCCCCGACTCTCTATCGGGGTTCAGGGTTTCGCGGTTCTCACTGTTGAGAACTCCTCGTCTCTCGAATCCCTGATTTGCGACGAGCTCCACCTCTACTAGCCCCTACCGACTAGAACATGAACCATATGACCACTTCCTCCATGTGTCCATAGTCGAACCCTCCATTGGAGTTTCGACGTTCACGATGACATAATGTTTGTGTCCACGGGACTCATGATTTTTCGATGGCTTCAAGTTCCCCAATGGGCGCTTCCCTGTTGGGACTTTCCTGATGACGCTGATCTCCCACCATGCGTCCTTTCCCAGACAGATGGTCTAGATCTCTTTTTCTTCTTCTGGTTTCCATGATCAGGCTCGCTTGCTTGAGTCGGGCCCCAAACAGTTTTCTTGTGTGTGCTACGCTTGGGAACTTATCGCACAATCCTGCAGACCTGCGTACCTTTGTTCCCCGATACCACAATTGTTGCTAACACATCCTATTTTTCACGTTTCATGCTTAAAGAAGGTGATTTCAACTAAGTGCCAAATTCAAACCAACCTTCTCGAGTTAGCTGAAGAAGGATCCATTTGGTTACAACCAGAAGTAGTTTTGGACTAGCGTGAGCATCGTCTGCATCAGAGGACCATCAAGGAAGTGTTAGTCCAGTGTAAAGATACAACTCGAGTAGATGCCACTTGGGAACCAACTACCATTCTGTAACAATTTCCACATCTCAAGCCCTGAGGACAAGGTTTTTTTTAAGGGGGAGGACATGTTAGGGTCCAAACCCACACATAGGTAGAACAATATATTCGGATGTAATAAAGTTCAATATTAATAAGACCTTGCAATAAAATAGAATAAGTCGAATGTAAGAAGACCTAATAGAATCTTCCACTTCTAGAAGGATCTTCCTCTAGATGCTTCTTTTGATAGACATATTTAGTATAAATAGGAGTCGAGGGTATGAGAACCCTAGCTTGGATATTATTGCAATAGAGCTCTTCTCGACTGGAGGTTGCCCCCTCAAAGAGGCCCATGAACATTACTCTCAGAATCAAAGTGTTATTTCTGTTGTTATTCTTATAGCATTTCAGTGTTATTGTGGTGATTGTTCTCATTATATTGTTGTTATTCTGCCATTTATAACATTTTATTCTTGTTCTGCATACATTTTATATCTGGTATATTACAGTATGGGGAGAATTTGGTATCAACTCATATAACGTACCAGATTCAGAGTAAACCAAATCTAAATACTGAGCTCGAGCAATGGCTTCTTCCTCAATGACCACACCACCCATGGAAACATCACAAGATATTTGGGGTAAAAAATTTTTACTAAACCATTCATCAAATAAATGGTCAAGAATGGTCTCTTTAATCAACCTTCGTCGTCGTCTCCACTCATGAATCTAATCAAATTTACGTACGAAGTTTGTTTGATGAAGTGAGGTTAAGATTTCAGTACTCATATCGTAATAGATGGGTAATTAAAAATGCATGAGAAAATCCATATCTAGGGAGTTGATGATCCAGGTGGATATCGGTGGCTACCCACCTTTTCCAACTCACTCAAAATAGTTTTCTGACAATTTTGGCAATTTACTATTTTTAGCAGTTTTTAATTTTTGGGGCCAGTTACAAGGCCTAAATGAAGGTTTTTTGGGATCAAGCGTCTCAATGATAGCCAAAGGCTCTGATTGATCCCCTAAAATGAATCTCCTTGATGATACCTATCCAATGAGCTATCGTGCACCCCAAACGAAGATTGTATGCCAAAGTTATGCCCTCGAGAAGTTGATACACGAAACTATGCAAAACAGGGTCCACAAAACTATTAGCTTTTCATCTTCCGAGGTTAGGGTTTTGGATTTTATTTATGATAAAAAGGCCTTTGGAGCCTCATTTTAAAATCATCTTCTTGCGAGTGTGAGTAGCGGACACATCTCTTCTCAGAGATAAGCTGCCACCATTCCAACGAGTCTTTCACTCTGTATTTTTACAGTCTTCGTACATTTTTTCTCATTAATAGAAAATCGTGTATTACTGTATCTTTGTGTTTATGTTTGCATCTTTGATACATTTATTTTATATTATTGGATATTGAGATATCTTTGTACATTGCCTTATTATATCTCCGCTCTCATTTTGTGCCGAAAATAATTCGGATCAGTGGTATTAGAGCATGCTGCTCTTGATCATTTTTTTTAGTGCATGTCCTCGACGAGGTATGAGTATAGAAAGTTGGGTCTAGAGATTGTCTCTCTTGAATACAATCTCTTTCACACGCCAAGTAAACCCTCCATGGTTGAAGAAAAGAAAAATGACAAAGAAAACAATTCTATCGATTCGTTGCTTGAGCAAGCTCTCACATGACAGAGGGATGAAATGATGGAGAATTTTTCCCACGTCATAAACACCTAGTGATAGAAATAGGCACATCTTCATCGAAAAACCACTTTGGAAGAACCTCTCCTTTCAAGTTACATGTTGATTTTTATATTCTCATATTTGAAGGTTAGATAGATGCAGATGCCCTAGACAAATGGTTAAATTTGCTTACATGTTATTTCTCTGTTCACCATTTTTCCAACAGGGAAAAGATCACCTTTGCACTCCTTAAATATCTCCCCTGTGTCAAACATTGGTGGGAAACTTACTGGGAGAAAAGTTCCACAGAAGAGCTTGGAATATATGGGGTCGATCCTACTTGGGAATTTTTTATGGATGCAGTAAAGGAACATTATTACCCTGTTGGAAACTATGGGGACCAATATATGAGATGGACCACACTACGGAAAGAGAGGGGCCAAGTTATGGATTTCACCAATACCTTCCAGACCTTGGGAACCGAGCTGGGTATCAAAGACTCCGAATGACATTTGGTTCTAAAATACCATGGGGCTCTACACAGATACATCCAAACTGAAATTGATTTTCTAGACTTCTCATCACTCGATGTTTCTTATCGATATGATGTAAAAATCGAGCAGAAATTTAAGCACTAGAACAAATGGGATTTCAGGTCTGCAAATCCGCAACAACCAAAGTATGATAAAGATGACCCTAACAAATTGTCTCCTGAAAACCATTCCAGGCCACATGAAAAGAAGGTTTGCGGGAAGACAAAGAAGGACATCGAAAAATGTTGCGATTTCCATAAAATCCCCTAGCACAACATCGATGAATGTCGCTCAAAACAGTCATTGGTAGTCAAAATCAAAGACAAAAAGTTGAACCATGATTCTGAATCTGATTCAGAAAACACTGACAGAAGACAGATCATCGATGCAGACCCCACTGTTATTGTTGTGACCACAACAATTCAACCAGAAGAACCAACAGATCCTGAAGAGCAGGAGCACCTTTTTCATTCACATATGTAGGTGAAGGGGACCCTGCTGCATTTTATTATTGATAGCAGAAGCCAGAATAACCTCGGCTAGATTCTCATACCCACACCCACAACCATACAACATCGGCTAGATTCTCTAGGGATGAGATTTTTGTGTCAGCCAGTAGTTTCGATTTTTATATGACATCCAACCCTTCAAGGATGAGGTATTATGTGATTTTTCCCCATTGGATGTCTTTGATGTTCTCTTGGGCCAACCATCTATGTGGAAGCACCATGCTATCTATGAGTCTCGACCCCGTAGTGTCATTGTTACTCTGGGGGTTCATCTCTATAGGATTCCAGAGGTGGTTCCGACTATTGTCCCACCTAAAAACTATCGCAAGGTAGTATATCATAATACAAAATTTCTCTTCTTCACAATCTGTTGAAAAGGTGAACAAAAGGATACTGCAACCACTACAGCCTTGGCCCAAGAACCTTCTATCCAATAGAGGTATGTTGAAAAGACTGCAACAAAGAATAAATATTCCTTTTGCACACATACATATCATGTAGCCATACTGGTTAAAGAGTTCCAACCCTTCCAGCCACAGGTTCGTGAAAACCTTAAAAAAGCTAAGCATCACAACTTCTCCAACAAGGCAAGCAACTCATCAAGATGTAAATTCAATAAACTCTTTTCCCTCTCCCCCGGGAACTCAATGCAATGGATACCATTTCTTCCTAAGTATGTAGGATTTATCTAGGTGGATATCAGTGGCCACCCAAACAATTTTCTGGTGAATTTGGCAATTTACTATTTTTAGCAGTTTTTAACTTCTCGGGCCATTTTGAGGGCCTAATTGAAGGTTTTTCGGGATCACAATTCTCAATGATAGCTAACGTCTCTGATTGATCCCAAAAAATGAATCTCCTTGACGATACCTTTCCAATGATCTATCATGCACCCCAAACAAAGATTGTATGCCAAAGTTACACCCTTGGGAAGTTGATACACTACCCAAAACGGGGTTCACAAAAATGTTGTCTTTTCATCTTCCGGGGTTAGGGTTTTGGATTTTCTTTATGATAAAAAGGCCTTTGGAGCCTCATTGTAAAATCATCATATTTTGAATGTGAGTAGCGGACACATCTCTTCACAGAGATAAGCTGCCACCATTCTAGCGAGTCTTTCACTCTGTATTTTTACAGTCTTTGTACATTTTCGCTCATTAATAGAAAATTGTGCATTACGATATCTTTGTGTTTATGGTTGCATCTATGACACATTTATGCTATATTATTGGACATCCGAGATATCTATGTACATTGGCTTATTATATCTCCACTCTCATTTCGTGCCAAAAATAATTCGGATCAGTTGAAGTCTTGAAAGGCACCACATTGAAGTTCAATGTACCATTTGGCTACAGAGCCCGTGGTGTGCGTTGGAAAAGAAGAAAAAGTATAGAATAATGCATCACTGAGTTGGATGAACACCATAGATGGAATTTCATCACATGGTTGTTCAAGTATTCTCCAGGTTTACTGTCAAATTTGGGGATGTCAGAAGGTAATTTAGCAGGAATTACTGGCTACAAAGGAAAATGTAATATGGGATCATTTGTCAACCATGAAAAATTTGGTTGATCCAGCGTAGTGAGGAAAGGTAGTTGTCGGTTAACCTGAGGGTGATATTGATGTAGCATAGGGACACCAGTGGGGCCATAAACTAGTTGAGGTGGATAATTGTATCCATTAGTCCCTCCCATATATTATTGTTGTTAACCGGTATATGTAAGACTTGATGGTTGTTGAGGAACGTTCATAAGTGGAGGAAAACATGGCTGATTCTGAGGAGTATAAGTCGGTTGATTAGGCTGTGAGGGACAAATAGTCTACCCTTGAGGACAATAAACATTAGGCCCTTGGGGAGGATAAGATTGTTTTCCTTGAGGACCCCAGGTGGGATTTGGGACACTCGAATAAGGTTGTCCAAAATATAATGCGGAAGGAATAGGATTTGGTACTCCTCCTTATGGGTTATGGTATGATTTCCCTCCTTGGTAAGGTTTATTAAATGTACCTTCTTAAGGTACTCCCCAGGTTTGTGAAGGGTTCCCAGCAAAAGGGGGTTTCCCCCTTTCCATAGGTTGTGTGACAACTATGGTTTGACCAATAAAAGGGGGTTTTCCCCTAGAGGGTATGTGCAAGGGTGGTTGTTCCCCAGAAGGGATACGCCCACTAGACAATGGTTTCCCCCCAATTAGGATTTGTCCCATAAACGATTGTGTGTGTATGACAAGGGTCTGGATTCTCTGATGTATTGGTGTTCCAAGAGGATTCTGTGTAAAATAAGTTGTTTTAGTGTGTAAATGTGTAGTGGTGGGAGTAACGGTCAAATTACCTTGTGCAAGATTAGGTGTTACAACTCCAGCATCAAGTTGGATTTATGTTGATGTAGAAATAGGGTTGACTACTTGTTCGATGACATGATCAATAGTATGGTCGGATGGTCCTGCCTCAGCAGTAGCAGAGGCAAGAGGGTGATGCAGGAGCATCTCTCCACGTCAGCCAGCCAACCAGCCAGCCATGTTAGTGAATTCAGGTCGCATGTTAAAGAGAGGCGCAACCTCATTTGAAATCTGAATTCAATGTAATTTAATGCTTAGGCTATTGAGCTGTGAAGTCATGCCTTTGCGCAAGCTGTAGATAAGAAGGCCTTAAATGTTTTGTAAGGCTGAGATCTAGATCCGATGCTGGACTAGACAACCCATTCAATGAAATTGAATAGGGTAGGTAGATTGGAGGGAAGAGCTCGAATACCCCCCTCATGTAAAAGATGTATTGTATCTCTTTAGTAGTTAGAGTTGAGGGTTAGTAGAGCTATTATAGAGAAGAGAGTCTGCGAGTAGAGAGCAGAAAAGAAGGAGCCGAGACTTGTTACAGGTTGTGCTCAGGAACACCTTTGTAAAGAGGCATTTTTATTAATATAAACAGAAGTAGTTTTTCCTGCATGTATTTCTGTATTATGTGGATGCCTTGGTGTGTTCTATTTTATGATATGAATGTATGTTGTAGATGTATGCTGTAGTTTTACATTTGCAGGAGTATGTTTGATTTTCAGGTGAAGGTCTTTGAGGTTTCATGCCATGAGGGCATGACAGAGTACTGCGGTCTCTAAATACCAGTGCACTGAAGCACTTCTGAATACTATGGGTTCAGACAAAGACGTGCTGCGGCACAAGAAACTGAAAATCATCAACTCACGGAGAAGGCCTTTCAACTCAGGGAGAAGACCTCAAGGTTGTTGGATACCTTGGAGGCTAGGCTATGGGAGAAGAACACATTTGCTGACAGAATAACTAAGAAATTCTGTAGAGCTCTGCCAAGTGGGAATTGAGCATATTCACAGTGGTGCATTGAGAAGAACTCTGCTATGAGTTCTTGAGGAGAACCAAAATCACTAAGGATTCTGAAGAGCTCTACCAAGTGGGCACTAAGCAGGTGCAAGGAGTGCACATAGGGAAGAACTGCTGGACGTTCTAGAGAATATACTCTACCAGGTGGGCAATGAGACATTATGCAGATAGGCACAGGGAGAAGAGAACTCTTTGAGTTCTATAATTGAAGGAAGAATCCACTGAGGGATCTTCACAGGGTTGCTGAACACCCTACAGACTCAGCAAGAGGTTGCTTGAGTAGAAGGATAGCTAGGAGGGCATCCAATTTCTTCATCTGTGGGAGAAGAAAGAAGGATAAAATCCCTTAGGGGTCTGAGCGGTTGAGAAGCTTAGGAGGGACAACACTGTGTGCATGTGAATACCTTGCAGAGGCACATGATTTGAAGAATCCTTCAAGGATCCAAAAGGAACAAGCTCAGGAGGAATAGCATCGTTGAAGAGCGCAGGCGAGGAATCAGATAGTGGAGCTCGCAGAGGAGACATAACAAAGGTTGAGGCCTTTGAGAAACTTGGAAATCCAACCAAGTATGAGAAGGAAAGTTTGCAAGTTCAGGAGGGAGCACAGCTGCCGTCGGATGGGCCGACAGATTTTGGACGGTTAAGATTTCCACGTCCAAGAAGGAGCAAGAGGAGCGCACAGAAGAGGAGATTGTCAGTCATCGAATCTCCCTCAGATACTCGTCAGCTATTGGATCGAGTGAAGATGCGTGGGGCTTAGCCTCTGGAGTAAGCGTAGAGGAAGAACAGATCTAGGCTGTTGGATCTTGGTCCAATTACCTGTCAGTCGTCGGATCTGACAGGAGCTGCACGATGTTTACCTTCATGAACATGAGGTTGAAAATCTCGATGAGAGGTGTCGCCATTGGTATATCAACATTCGTGAAATCAGGAATCACGATGACATGAGATTGGGGATTTCCATGGGAAAATCCCGGAATTGATCTAAGCCGTCCGTGTGTGGAGACGCGTGGTGGGATCGAGCGACCCATCAGTATATCGGCTACCGGGGTTTTGAGTTGACAGATAATTTCTATCATCGGGGTATCAGAAACTCCGAAATCACGAGATCGGATTTGGACTGTCCATCTTGAGGAGACAAGTGGCACAGATCCAGATTATTCGGAAAAGTCCCAATAGGAAGTCAAATCGACGCATCGGGGTTCAACATTTCACAAATCTTGAGGACAAGACTTCTATAGCATCAGAAGTCATGAAATCATGAGAGGCAATCAGGACCGTCCATCTTGAGGGGACACGTGGAGGAGTTCGAAGAAATCGAAAAATTTCCCGAAAGGAAAAGTCATCCATTGGGAAATCGAAATCCAAGAAATCGAGGATTTCGTGGACAAGAGGTTCAATACACTTCAACCTTCGAAACACCGAATCCCGATAAGAAGTATGACTGCGGTCATATAAGGGGAGGTCACGTGGACCAAAATTCTAGCCTGGAAGGCTAACGGAAGTTGGAGCACATCAGGATTTTGGAGCCCAAACCACCGAAAGAGATAAGACTGCAATCTTATGAGAACTGGTAGTGTGGACCAGGAGTTTAGCCAAGAGGGCTAACACGTAAAGGCACATACTGGTAAATTGACTCATTAGAGATCGGGGATCCATGAGGATAGTGGTTCTCATGACATCGGGGATCCAAGAGGACAATGTTGTCTCCATATCTTCAAGTCTTGCTTGGAGATCATGCATTTTTCTTTCTATGGCTGGATCTACCATATGTCTGCCTCTTCTTCTCTGCACTTCCCTATCCTCTGGATCGGGTGATTGCGCGTCTCTTCCCCTGGGCGGCATGATGAATTCTCCTTCTATGCTACATAAAGCAAAGAATCTCTCTGTGCTCTGATACCAAAACTGATGCTGCCACACCCGTAGGTACGTCTGCTCACACAGGATCGTCTCTTCCTTTCGGCCTGAAGAATTGAAACATTCTTCTATTTCCCTATCGGGAAATCCACACCCACAGAACACTTAATGCGATTCCCCCTTTCTCTACTTATTGGGAGATCGGAACTCACAACTTTGTGAGTCCAAAGGTCCAGCGCTGTACCCACGGATCGCCAAGACCCGATGCCTAAGTCAACGCTGACCTCACCTTTATCTTGTCGGGACTTCTGATCTATCGCAATTTCGCCACTCGCAATATCGAACCACCCGACTTACTGACTTCTGAACCCCGATGTGCCGAAACTCCGATGCGCTCGTGGATTGACTTTTCAATGGTCCCGTCACCTCTATTGGAATTTTGGGGTTCACGAGATTGAAAATTTTGATGTCAAGTATTTCGGGATTTTACTTTACCCAAACTCCGATACGGTGTGCCACCTGTCTTCCACTCTGACTCTTGTGGCCCCACTATCCTTTCACCATCGGAATATCATGTTTTGCGATTCCACACTGCAAGAATACCTTGTCTCTGAAATCTACGATGCTTCGACTCCTTTGAATCTCCTGACACGCATCCCAAATGATGGACGGTTATGGGCTCATCGGGATATCGCGTATCACAATATCGCGATTCTTGATGCAATATTTTGGAACTTCGACTCACGAAACCCCGATACACGATTTCATGTGTAAATCCGATGGCCCTTGTGGCTTGGATCAACGACTCTATCTCTTCTGAGCTTGAATACTTTCCCTACTTGCGCTGTAACTTCTCTGCACCTCCGCGAGATCCAACGGCTCACGGTGATTCATGAAATCTCCTCGGAAATCTCGTCCGTTCGTTCCTACCGGATGAATTCTGTGAAAGGATCAAATGTTCTTTCCACAAAACTCATTCGCCAGCTCACAAACTTGTGACACTTCTCACCAACCTTCAGGGAACAATTCAACTGCACCGTCCTTCGAAAAACTCAAAGGCCTATCCTTCCTGAGCTTTTCCCACTTCTTTAAGTTCTCAAAATGAAACTCCTTGCTCGCACTCCTTGCGAAAAATCTTCAATCATGGCTAAGTGTTGAAGTCTTCAACTCCATGCTCTCCTACAGCAGCAGTCTTTCAGC
The DNA here is from genome assembly GCA_032191745.1 of Picea mariana. Taxonomy (NCBI): domain Eukaryota; kingdom Viridiplantae; phylum Streptophyta; class Pinopsida; order Pinales; family Pinaceae; genus Picea; species Picea mariana. The sequence continues at coordinate 14,287 of JASDQU010026415.1, forward strand.
CTTCACTCAGGTTCGCAACCCTAAGTCTTTTTCCTGGCCTGCGCACTCCTTGCACGACTCTGTGCCCAACTTGAACCTTTGAGGGAATGAGAAAAAAAGCTATCTCTAATTGAACCCCTCTGTCAACGCACTCCTTGCGGACAATTTGATTGCACTCCTTGTAGGAATCTCTGGCTCAATTAGAGAAACAATTGAAACTCATTCCTTCACTCTCTCAAACTTCAATCCATACATGAAATCACATACACAACATATAAAATAAAATGTATAACAGGAAGCAAACATTCATGAGCATAACAACATCAAATACACAGAGAACAACACAAACCATGAATTTGAATCAGAACTCTTCTATTAATTCAAATGTCTATACATGGATGTTCTTTACGCAGTTCTCTGCATGCTCTTGCTCTTCCTGGATTGATAATAATACAATGATACAATGAGGATGTCTATATCCCGTTTCCCTCTTGCTTCCTAAAAGCTATCAAATCTCGGATTAAATTTCTATCTACCTGCATTAACTATATTAAATGCCGGTTATCTACTAAAGGACGAGATCTATCCACTCAAGGTCCATTACAATATACAAAGGCGCCTCTTCTTAAATGACTTCATTTAAGATCGTGCACAATTCCAAAGCATTCTTTTCAAAATTTGTGCTGGCTTGTCCAACTGTCTTCTGCTTCCGCGCTGGCTCGCTTGATGTGTTGGCGATGCTCCTGCATCATTATTCAAGATGTTCTTGTGCTTCTACAAGACTGAAAGTTAGCATGCATTGGCTTTACCCCACAGAGGAATGATGTTGTTCGAGATGTGCTTGTGCTTGTGCAAGAGACAAAGCTAGCACACACTAGATTTTCCCCACAATGGAATGATGTTTTTCGAGATGCACTTGTGCTTATGCAAGAGGGAAAGCTAACACACACTAGCTTTCCTTAATAGTGCAATGATGTTGTTTGAGATGTGTTTGTGCCTGTGCAAGAGGGAAGTATCGCATGTTCAAGATTTACTCCATGCTAGAATGATGTTGTTTGAGATGTGCTTGTGTTTGTTAAAGAGGCAAAGCTAACACACGCTAGCTTTTCCCCACAACGGAATGATGTTATTCAAGATGTGTTTTTTCCTCTGTAAGACTGAAAGTTAGCATGCACTAGTTTTACCCCATGAAGGAATGATGTTGTTCGATATGCACTTGTGTTTGTGCAATAGAGAAAGCTAGCACATGCTAGCTTTCCCCCACAGTGGAATGATCTTGTTCGAGATGTGTATATACTTGTGTAAGAGGGAAAGCTAGCACGTGCTAGCTTTCCCCCATGGTAGGATGATGTTCGAGATGCGCTTGTGCTTGTCCAAGAGGGAAAGATAGCATGCGCTAGATTTCCCAACACTGGAATGATGTTGTTCAAAATGCGCTTATGCTTGTGTAAGAGGGAAAGATAACATGTGATAGCTTTCCCCCATTGTGGAATGATGTTGTTCAATATGCCCTTGTGCTTATGCAAGAGGGAAAACTAACACGTGCTATCTTTCCTTCACGGTGGACTAATGTTGTTTGAGATTTGATTGTTCTTGTGCAAGAGGGAAGTTTAGCGTGTGTAATCATTCCTCCATGCTAGAATGATGTTGTTGGAGATGTGCTTGTGTTTGTGAAAGAGGGAAAGCTAGCACAGGGTGGCTTTTCCCCACAATGGAATGATGTTATTCAAGATGTGCTTGTGCTTCTGCAAGACCAAAAGTTAGCATGCACTAGTTTAACCCCACGAAGGAATGATGTTGTTCGAGATGTGCTTGTGCTTGTGCAAGAGAGAAAGCTAGCACACACTAGCTTTCCCCCACAGTGGAATGATCTTGTTCGAGATGTGTATATGCTTGTGTAAGAGACATGCTAGCTTTCTCCCATGGTAGGATGATGTTTGAGATGCGTTTGTGCTTGTGCAAGAGGGAAAGCTAGCATGCACTAGCTTTCCCCAAAACTAAAATGATGTTGTTCGAGATGCGCTTGTGCTTGTGTAAGAGGGAAAGCTAGCACACGCTAGATTTCCCCCATGGTAGAATGATGTTGTTTGAGATGAACTTGTTCTTATGCAAGAGGGAAAGCTAACACACGCTAGCTTTC
>JASDQU010026415.1:16697-29491 GCA_032191745.1 Picea mariana
GATGTTCGAGATGCGCTTGTGCTTGTGCAAGAGGGAAAGCTAGCATGCGCTAGCTTTCCCTAACACTGGAATGATGTTCTTCAAAATGCGTTTGTGCTTGTGTAAGAGGGAAAGATAGCATTTGCTAACTTTCCCCCATTGTGGAATGATGTTGTTTGATATGAACTTGTACTTATGCAAGAGGGAAAACTAACACACACTAGCTTTCCTTAATGGTGGACTGATGTTGTTTGAGATTTGATTGTGCTTGTGCAAGAGGGAAGTTTAGCATGTGCAAGCATTCCTCCATGCTAGAATGATGTTGTTGGAGATGTGCTTGTGTTTGTGAAAAAGGGAAAGATAGCACATGGTAGATTTTCCCCACAATGGAATGATGTTATTCGAGGTGCACTTGTGCTTATGAAAGAGGGAAAGCTAACACACACTAGCTTTCCTTAACGGTGGAATGATGTTGTTTGAGATGTGTTTGTGCTTGTGCAAGTGGGAAGTATCACATGTTCAAGCCTTACTCCATGCTAGAATGATGTTGTTCGAGATGTGCTTGTGTTTGTGAAAGAGGGAAAGCTAACACATGCTAGCTTTTCCCAACAATGGAATGATGTTATTCAAGATGTGCTTGTGCCTCTGCAAGACTGATAGTTATCATGCACTAGTTTTACCCCACAAAGGAATGATGTTGTTTGAGATGCGCTTGTGTTTGTGCAATAGAGAAAGCTAGCACATGCTAGCTTTCCCCCATAGTGGAATGATCTTGTTAGAGATGTGTATATACTTGTGTAAGAGGTAAAGCTAGCATGTGCTAGCTTTTCCGCATGGTAGGCTGATGTTCAAGATGCACTTGTGCTTGTGCAAGTGGGAAAGCTAGCGCATGCTTTCCCCAACACTGGAATGATGTTGTTAAAAATGCGCTTGTGCTTGTGTAAGAGGGAAATATAGTATGTTCTAGCTTTCCCCCATTGTGGAATGATGTTGTTTGATATACACTTGTGATTATGTAAAAGGGAAAACTAACACGCGTTAGCTTTCCTTAACGGTGGACTGATGTTGTTTGAGATTTGAATGTGCTTGTGCAAGAGGGAAGTTTAGCATGTGCAAGCATTCCTCCATGCTAGAATGATGTTGTTGGAGATGTGCTTGTGTTTGTGAAAGAGGGAATGCTAGCACAGGGTAGCTTTTCCCCACAAAGGAATGATGTTATTCAAGATCTGCTTGTGCTTCTGCAAGACTAAAAGTTGGCATGCACTAGTTTTACCCCATAGAGGAATGATGTTGTTCGAGATGCGCTTGTGCTTGTGCAAGAGAGAAAGATTGCACACGCTAGCCTTACCCCACAGTGTAATGATCTTGTTCGAGATTTGTATATGCTTGTGTAAGAGGGAGAGCTAGCATGTGATAGCTTTTCCCCATGGTAGGATGATGTTCGAGATGCACAACACTGGAATGATGTTGTTCGAGATGGTCTTGTGCTTGTGCAAGAGAGAAAGCTAGTAGGTGTTAGCTTTCCACCATGCTGGAATGATGTTGCTCGAGATACACTTGTGATTATGCAAGAGGGAAAGCTAACACGTGCTAGCTTTCCTTAACGGTGGAAAGATGTTGTTTGAGATGTGCTTGTGCTTGTGCAAGAGGGAAGTTTAGCATGTTCAAGCTTTCCTCCATGCTAGAATGATGTTGTTCGATATGTGCTTGTGTTTGTGAAAGAGGGAAAGCTAGCAAACACTAGCTTTTCCCCACAATGGAATGATGTTATTCAAGATGTTCTTGTGCTTTTGCAAGACTGAAAGTTAGCATGCACTGGTTTTACCCCATGGAGGAATGATGTTGTTTGAGATGTGCTTGTGCTTGTACAAGAGAGAAACATTGCACACGCTAGCCTTCCCCCACAGTGAAATGATCTTGTTTGAGATGTGTATATGCCTGTGTAAGAGGGAAAGCTAGCACGCGCTAGCTTTTCCCCATGGTAGGATGATGTTCGAGATGCACAACACTAGAATGATGTTGTTCGAGATGGTCTTGTGCTTGTGCAAGAGAGAAATCTAGTAGGTGCTAGCTTTACACCATGGTGGAATGATGTTGTTTGAGATTAACTTGTGCTTATGCAAGAGGGAAAGATAACACATGATAGCTTTCCTTATCGGTGGAATGATGTTGTTTGAGATGTGCTTGTGCTTGTGCAAGAGGGAAGTTTAGCATGCTCAAGCTTTCCTCCATGCTTGAATGATTTTGTTCGAGATGTGCTTGTGTTTGTGAAAGTGGGAAATCTAGCACACACTAGCTTTTCCCCACAATGGAATGATGTTAATCAAGATGTTCTTGTGCTTTTGCAATACTAAAAGTTAGCATGCACTGGTTTTACCCCACGGAGGAATGATGTTGTTCAAGATGTGCTTGTGCTTGTGCAAGAGAGAAAGCTAGCACATGCTAGCTTTCCCCCAAAGTGGAATGATATTGTTCAAGATGTGTATATGCTTGTGTAAGAGGGAAAGCTAGCACGCGCTAGCTTTCCCCCATGGTAGGATGATGTTCAAGATACACAACACTAGAATGATGTTATTCGAGATGGTCTTGTTCTTGTGCAAGAGAGAAAGCTAGCATGCGCTAGCTTTCCACCATGGTGGAATGATGTTGTTCAAGATGCACTTGTGCTTATGCAAGAGGGAAAGATAACATGCACTAGCTTTCCTTAACGGTGCAATGATTTTGTTTGAGATGTGTTTGTGAAAGAGGGAAAGCTAGCACATGCTAGGTTACCCACATGGTGGGATGATTTTCAGGATGCGCTAGTGCTTGTGCAAGAGGGAAAACTAACATACGCTAGCTTTCCCCTAGGTTGGAGTGATGTTGTTCAAGATGTGTTTGCGCTTGTTCTTATGAAAGAGGGAAATCTAGCTTGCGTTATCTTTTTCCTACAGTGGAATCATGTTGTTATAGATGTACTTGTGCTTGTGCAAGAGGGAAAGCTAGCATGAGCTAACTTTCCCCAACACTGGGATGATGTTGTCTGAGATGAGCTCGTGTTTTCCCATCAGGGAAAACTAGCACAAGCTATTATTCCCCTAGAGTGGGATGATGTTGTCCAAGATGAGCTTGTGATTGTGCAAGAGGGAAATCTAGCACACACTAGCTTCCCCCAGGGTGGGATGATGTTTTCAGAGATGAGCTCATGCTTGTGCAAGAGAGAAATCTAGCACAAGCTAGCTTTCCCCACTGGTGGGATGATGTTGTTCAATATGGACTCTTGCTTGTGCAAGAGGGATAACTAACACGCCTAATGGTGGGATGATTTTTTTCGAGATGCGCTCCTACTTGTGCAAGAGGGAAAACTAGAATGCACTAACTTTCCGCCATGGTGGGATGATATTGTTCGTGATGCACTCTTTCTTGTGAAAGAGGGAAAGATAGGGTGTGCTAGCTTTCCCCCTCGGAAGGATGATGTTGTTCAATATGCACCCCTGCTTGTGCAAGAGGGAAAGATAGCATGCACTAGCTTTCCCCCAAGGTGGGATGATGTTTTTCGAAATGTGCTTCTACTTGTGCAAGAGGGAAATCTAGGATGCACTAGCTTTCCCCCACGATGGGATGATGTTTAAGATGTGCTCCTGCTTGTTCAAGATGGTAATCTAGCATGCACTAAATTTCCCTCATGGTTATGACTCATGAGATCCTCATTATGCTAGATTTCTTGCAAAATAATTTGAGGGCTCCAACTACTTTTCAACCATTGCTTGAAATTGTGGAAAAACATTAAATGAACCAACCATTTTAGACTAATAAATACAAGTTTTTCTGCTAAAAGCATCAAGGAAAGCTCTAAAAAAAATCATCCAACATACATATTCTACATATTTAGGATGACAAATATAACTGTGCACTAAATATAGCACCCCGCATTCTAGTGTAGACATTGTGCCTTCTAATTTTCTTGTCAATTGCACAATATTCATGAGTCCAAATTATAATTATTTTTTTTGGTTCATCATCCAATTTACCATGCTTTTATTTTCCATTTCTAATAGAATTTTGGCATTCAGATGAAGAAACCTCTAATGACACTAGTCCACAAACTATTTTCTATAATAGATGATGCAACTTATAAATTTAACTTTAAAACATATAAATTCCCTTCTTAGGAGCATGTAAATGAACATTCCTTGCTTGGTTATTCACAATGCCAATTTTTTAAGTGGAATTTAGCATTCTAGCCAAAATCTATTATTTTTGCAATAGATTTCAAATCTCTTGCCAAATTTGGCACACGCAACACTCCTTGCAGAGTATTCCTTCCTCCATTAGCAATAGGGACTTGCAACTCTCCAAATTCATATACTTTATGGCAGCTTTTATCTTCGAACTAGATAATTCTATTCATGTAAAGATGGCGATAAATCTGGAGCAATTTTTATTTTCTTGTCATGTGCTATGTCGTTCATAAGTATATAGTGAAGAAATCTTATTCATTGGAGTTCTCCATATCAACTTTAAAATCTTGATCATGTTGATTTCTACATACGACAAGATGAAACAATGCAATATTCCACTTCGAATAGTCTCTTTGTATGAGCCCTAACATATGACAATAATTGCACCTTATATTTTTCTTGCTCTTATATTTTTGTGGTTGCTTGCCACCCTGTTGTTGGCATGTAGTGTGGCCTTACATTACTTCATAAATTGTTTCATTTTTTTTCTTTTGCACCCATTTTTGTTACTCTTTCAACATGGCTCTATTGGAAAATATTGTGTTTCCCCTTTCTTTTGGCATAGAAAGCAACTTATCCCTCAATGTTGTTGTTCTTGCATCAATTCTTCTAATTTATTCTTACAATGCATCAAAAACCATCTCAAAATATGAATTTTCTCTGTTCAACATAAGTTATTATTTTCGAAGTATAAAATGATTGTGGCAATGAATTCAATAAAATTTGAAATGGTGGGAGCTCGTGTTATGCCTTACAACACCCTAAGGTTTGACCTAAGGAGCTCTATTATATGGTATAATTTCTTTTGAAGCTAGGAAATTGAGAAGTACACAAATTTATTTTTTTTTGGCTTGAGGGCACATCATAAGAATGGGCATGGTATATGTGCAATGAGATGACCAATGGATGATATGCCAAGTTCATATAGTTACAATTCAAATTAAGCCTCTCCTTTCTTCTTTTGTAAATTTTTGTATGAGCACAATTCATACACATACAATAATAAAACAAGTGCCATCTCCATAGTTAAATAGGAACTTGGTGGTTTGATGTGAGTTTATATTTTTCATTCTTTGATATACTTGGATCTCTAATTGTGTGTAATTTATATGTAGAGTGCCTTTTGGTGGATGGTGGGGAAAGGTTTTTCATTGTGTACAAAATCACTATATTACTTTTTTGAAGGTTGTGTTTTTGCTAAAATATAAGAGACACTTTACATCATTTAACCTTAATTACAAATTACAATTCAATTGTGTGTTACAGAATTCATAGGAGTTACAATGGAAAATATAATTTTGCCAAAAGGGGACTATGTTGACCTCCTCATTAATGATCAAGTTATTGGGCTAGGAAGGGTTGAATCTACAGACATTGGGACTTATTGTGGCAGATAAAGGGTTAATGCAAGCTATGTTACAGTTTTGATAATTGATGTTGTTAGCGTCGAAAATCACTCCTGGATTGCTATCAGGAGCAGAGCCCAACACCCATCAATTTAGTGTCATGATTTGTTTAAATATGGGTGATCAAATGGAGGGAAACCCAAAACGATAGCGTTCCAACTCTGAAACCATGCCAGATATACACAAGCAAGTGAGGTCTTGAATAACTCCAGACAGTGAGCTATAGTAAGGGTGAGTAGGGAGGAAGACTTGTATCAGAAAAATGCAAAGGTCTGTTATAAACAACAGGTTCCTAACAGGCTGTAGAGGAAGGCATTTAAACACAAGATCAGATTACATTCAAATGAAAAAAACCAGAGAATGCAGTAACGCAGCGATAAATCATTTATCACAACAGAACTGCAACAATTTGTATGACTCAGTCAATCACGAATTCCCTAGTCATGAGACGAAATTACATGGAAAAGGAGAACTGTCTGTCATAAAACAAGAAATCTCATATACAGATGCATAAGCTGGAAGCTAGAATAGCCGTTAAAACATTACAGTCGGGAGCTCTGCTCAACCATCGATCCTTTACAAAAATACAACAACTGAGTCTATATACTCAGAGAAAAATTGCCTCGCAGAGGCGCAGGTAACCATCTGAAGCTTGGTGTCTTTTCAGCCAAAATCGGATGGGACTTCTCTGTCAGACACCTGCTTAACTACGCATGGCTCCTACATGAGGAGTAGTTGAGCCAGTAAATGCTGTTTTAGCGTGTGCAGACCTCCTCCGGCTGGTCGAGGACTCGGCATGGCCTTTCTGCAAGAAAGGGTACACAGGACCTTTTCGAGTGGACCTCTTACCAGACCCTCCATACTTCACAGTAATGAGCGAAGGGAGGATTCAACCACCTCTTCTCGCCTGCATTTACTCTAAGTGAAGATTAGGCTTGAGGTCGAAGCCCATGGCAATTGGAGGTCGTGGCAGGATTATCTGAAACTCGACGCCTTTGGCCCCTTTTGTGCAGCTCCTTTCTTTCGTTAGTGACCGTGGGCTGTGACCTGGCGCTTACTCTCAAATGTGCTTTTCAGTGCTCACAAATTGAAGGGTCTGTTCCTTTTTCTTTGAAATCGCGATGAGCGATATGCAGAGATAGATCGATTTGGTGCCATGCACCCTTTGAATCAGACGGTTCAAAATTCGCCTGAAGTTACAGTGGGTCCCAGGCCCTGGATGCTCTCGCTACTTCGCGTATCAGGCCATGAGGGAACTGCCTTTTGCACGTTGAAACCACGATGGGTGAAAAGGTGGGGGGCTCAATCGTGCACCAGGTGTCCGCTTCAAACGGATGGCTGAGATCTTCTCGGTGAAGCTGTGGGCCTGAATCCTGGATGTCCTCGACACTTCGCGACTCACGAATCCAAACATCAATTCTTTGAGACTTCTCGCGGTGAAGACCCGAGGCTTAGTGCCACCTATATCCCACTTGCTGACTCTGCTATGGGCCCCACTGCTTCCAGCTATCGGGACATCGCCTTTCACAGTTTCACGACGTCCGAGCCAAGACCCTTGAGTTTTTCCTTGCGAGGCCCCGATACGCGATCCCATGCGCACGGATCCGACGGCTCTCCATGATCTAGATCCAACGGTTAATATTCTTACCGCTTCTCGCATCTTCGCGACTTGAGCTACTCAATGTTTTAGGCCCTTACCCTGCGATCTCCCGAGTTCGCGAGATCGACGATCTCTGATGATGCCGACGACACTTTGCCCGCTTGCTTGAAAAACAACGATTCTTCCACACTGCGCTTGATCATTTCGTGCAACCTGCAGACCTGAAAGCTCTTGAGCCCGCGACAAGAAATGTTGCTAACATAAGGCTCCATGGGGGATAGAGTTGTCTCTGCGATGCTCTAAGGACTCATTTTGTAGTTCCAGTGCCTTGATGTTTGGATATGGAGTCGAGCTCAAACCTCCTGCTGAGAAATATATGCCGAAAAGTAAAAAACCAAACAAACTAAACATAGATGCTCCAAGGAGCTTATTTATGTACAGTCCTAAGCTAATAAAATCCTTTACATGGGGCTAGGTGAAAGCAAATTTCCACCATAGCCACCCATACTACTTGGTGATTCATCCCTTCTCTTTACCGCAGATACTCCATAAAATGCTAGGGAGGTATGACAGCCAGATGAAGATGAGGTTAATCATGATGTCCATATCCCCAAAAGTTGAGAAGGGAAATAGGTTTATAGGCTCCAAAGCCTTTAGGAAGCATAACTCCATATAAGACCCCACAGGGTCACAATATATAATGCCAGGGGAGTTTAGTTGGTCAGAAAACATCTCTTGTCTTCCGTGGTTGTTCACCTGTGGCGTGATGTCTTCAGAGTGCACAAGTGGGTGGAGGACAGATGCAGGCTGGCCAATGCCAGATGACACCTTCCCACAAACAGGCTCTGGATAGACAATGAAATGTGCGCTCAACTGCTCTTCTGGCTCTTCCTACACTCCCCCATCTTGTAAAAAGGGAACGGTCTCCCGATCCTTCTCTTCAATCCCAAATGTAAATACATCATGGGAAATCTGATGAAGGAAGAAAGAACAATCCTCTTCCACAATGGCTTCTTTGCTTAAATCTGAGACGACAGGCTCGTCGGGGGAAGATGCCAATGCATCCAAGAAATCTTCAATAATATCTTCAAAAGAGTTGCTCAGAGCATCTACCTTGAAGACTAGAAAATCCTCTTCGCTGCCTTCAGAGTGCACAAGTGGGTGGAGGACAGATGCGGGCTGGCCAATGCCAGATGACACCTGCCCACAAACAGACTTTGAACAGGAGATGAGTTTTCTTCCTTCCACTTTGTGCTGCTCTGTGCTTCCTGCAAGCCTAGTAGAGTTGCTTTCCACCCATGGCCTTTCCTTAATTAATAAAGGAACATGCTCTATAATGTGGTTTTGGAAATTTTTCGTAAGACAATACTCACCTGTGAGTATTGGTGGACTAATGTTATTAGAACATTTCAAAAAATCTGAAATGTAGGACTCCATGCATATGGCCACAGGATCATGGGGATTATGACAGAATCCTGGCTGCTTTAGAAGACCAGGATGCTCCTCTGCAAAAATTTATCTGCTCACAAAAGAATGTCCCTCTCCCTCCTTGAGAAACCACTCTGTATCTTCTGCAGCTACAGCTTCTACCCCAGAAAGATGATATTCAAATAAAGGAGTAGCAGGATCTAGATCATAATGACCACTTCTAGGTTCTTGTTTCAGATCTGATCCATAATTGCTATATCCTTGTTCAGATTCTGAAACAAACTGATAGTCTTCTTCCTTCTGTATATGAAAATATGCCTGCTTATGAGTCCACCTGCTGGCCCTGATGTTTTCTTCAACCTCTATAGCATCCTCAAACAGATGTATCAATGATGACGATTTCCTCTCTCTTAGGAGGAATACTAGCTCTAGATGATGAGCCATGATATAGTACACCATAGCAGCAGTCTCTGTGGGTCTGATCTTTACAGGCATGCTATGATAAGCACTAAAAAATCTTCTGTTGAAAATAACCAAGGCTTCATCTTCCCTTCTCATCAAGGCATTAAACTCGGACCAATATTGATCAAGGGACTTGTTCTCACCCCAACCCTTTAAAAAAGCATGGTATAGTTTGGTCCAGGAACCAATAGAACTGGCCTCCAAACACCTGAACCACACTGCAACATCTCTAGATAGGGAGCGTGAGAAAATCCTCATGACAACATCTTCGTGAAGGATCTCAAACTGATCAATAAGGGTCTCAAAGGCCTCCATATGCTTCTCAGCTGTGACATGACCTTCCCCAGAAAATCGAGGAAGATACTCGAAGAAATCATGAGGATAAGGGTTAAGGTGATACGACAGCCTCAGAGGTTTAAACAACTTATTTTTTATTTTGATTTGAAAATCAGTGGGCGGATCATGGGATCCAACAAGAGGCTGGGGAGGCTCAGTAGGAAAAATAAGGGGTAACGAGGTCTGGGAAGACTGTGAATTATCCTCAACCTCCTCAGGACTACAAGGGAACTTAACTCCAAGAGGAGGTGTGATACATATCTCATGTTCATGGATAGGCAGAGGTAAAGGCACACGATCAGTATCTACAACACAATAAGAGGGTATGCTTTCTTCTTCCAAGGTTGAGTGGATAAGGGGAGGCTCAAGGACATCAGAATGAACAAAGCAGAGGAAAAAATTCTATATAAATGAAGGGAAAGAGAAGAATGAGCTGACAAAGAAATACAGAGCTTCATGCAGTAAGCTCATAAACGAATACCTAGTATTTCCCTTCGACATGGAATTCCCTCTGTCAACCGAATCCCTTCCAGTGGAATCTTTAAATGTGGAGTCGCCAGGTGAATTCTATGCATAATGAGTGTGTCCAATCTTCGTTCACCATCAAAGACCGAAACTAAGCTTTGTGCCTCCTGAGTGCTACCAGGTGTAGCCAGAGGCACTGCAACAGAGGAATTACCACGTGTAATGAACTCAAAGGAGTCGCCAGGTGCAAGTGCAATCTTCAAGGGTTATGATATCTGATGCACCTTCAGAATCAGAACATCACTGTCATTTTACCCAGGGAAAATCTTCAACTTCGTCTCCGGCAACGACGCCATAAATGTTAGCGTCGGAAGTCACTCCTGGATCGCTATCAGGAGCAGAGTCTGACACCCATCAGTTTAGTGTCACGATTTGTTTAAATATGGGTGATCAAATGGAGGGAAACCCAAAACGATAGCATTCTAACTCTGAAACCAGGCCAGATATACACAAGCAAGTGAGGTCTTGAATAACTCCAGACAATGAGCTGTAGTAAGGGTGAGTAGGGAGGAAGACTTGTATCAGATAAATGCAAAGGTCTGTTATAAACAACAGGTTCCTAACAGGATGTAGAGGAAGGCATTTAAACACAAGATCAGCTTACATTCAAACGCAAAAAACCAGAGAATGCAGTAACGCAGTGATAAATCATTTATCACAACAGAACTGCAACAATTCATATGACTCAGTCAATCATGAAATCCCTAGTCATGAGATGAAATTAGATGGAAAAGGAGAACTGTCTTTCATAAAACAAGAAATCTCATATACAGATGCATAAGCTAGAAGCTAGAATAGAAGTTAAAACATTACAGTCGAGAGCTCTGCTCAACCATCGATCCTTTACAAAAATACAACAACTGAGTCTATATACTCAAAGAAAAATTGCCTCGCAGAGGCACGGGTAACCATCTGAAGCTTGGTGTCTTTTCAGCCAAAATTGGACGGGCCTTCTCTATCAGACGCCTCCTTAACTACGCATGGCTCCTGCATGAGGAGTAGTTGAGCCAGTAAATGTTGTTTTAGCATGTGCAGACCTCCTCCGGCTGGTCGAGGACTCGACATGGCCTTTCTACAAGAATGGGTACACAGGACATTTTCGAGCGGACCGCTTACCAGACCCTCCATACTTCACAATTATTGAGCGAAGGGAGGCTTCAACCACCTCTTCCCGCCTGCATTTACTCTAAGCGAAGATTAGGCTTGAGGTCAGAGCCCATGGCAATTGGAGGTCGTGGCGAGCTTCTCTGAAACTCGGCGCCTTTGGCCCCTTTGTGCAACTCCTTTCTTTCCTTAGTGATCGTGCGCTGTGACCCGACGCTTACTCTCAAATGTGCTTTTCGACGCTCGCAAATTGATGGGTCTGTTCCTTGTTCTTTGAAATCGCGATGAGCGATATGCAGAGATAGCTCAATCTGGCACCACGCGCCCTTTGAATCAGATGGCTCAAAATTTACCTGAAGCTACAGTGGGCCCCAGCCCTAGATGCTCTCGCTACTTCATGTATCGGGCCATGAGGGAACTGCCTTTTGTGCGTTGAAACCACGACGGGCGAAAAGGTGGGGGGATCAATCGTGCGCCAGGTGTCCGCTTCAAACGGATGGCTGAGATATTCTCGATGAAGCTGTGGGCCCGAATCCTGGATGTCCTCGGCACTTCGTGACTTGCGAATCCAAACATCAATTCTTTGAGACTTCTCGCGGCAAAGACCCGAGGCTTAGTGCCACCTGTATCCCACTTGTTGACTTTGCTATGGGCCCCACTGCTTCCAGCTGTCAGGACGTCACCTTTCGTAGTTTCGCGACTTTCGAGCCAAGACCCTCGAGTTTTTCCTTGCGAGGCCCCGATACACGGTCCCATGCACGTGGATCCGACGGCTCTCCATGATCCGGATCCAACGGTCAATATTCTTCCCGCTTCTTGCATCTTCGTGACTCGAGCTACTCAATGTTTTAGGACGTTACCCTGTGAACTCCTGAGTTTGCGAGATCGGCGATCTCTGATGACACCGACGATACTTTGCTCGCTCGCTTGAAAAACAACGATTCTTCCGCACTGCGCTTGATCATTTCATGCAACCTGCAGACCTGGAAGTGCTTGAGCCCGCGACAAGAAATGTTGCTAACATATGTCACTCAACTACATATGATTGTGGAAGATGTTGATGAAGGGGACATACATCCATGGAAGATCATAGATTTGAGGCACAACATAGGTAAATCAAAATATCAAAGCATGTGTTAAGTGTTATTGATAGTATACTGATTCTTTTTTTAGCAAATACTGAGTTTCTTTAATTTTGTGTACAGATGCAAATGTTTCTTCTGCATTTTCTATTAGAGACAAGGTAGATCTTCTACAATCTGGAGTGAAGGTAGGTGAGGGCTCCATATTCAATATAGAGCTGGGTCATAAGGTGCATGGAAGGATGGTAAAGAAAGGATGTATAGTGGTTAAAATTGAGAAGGTGTTAAAACATGATGCTCCTCTACCACATCCAATAGGATTTGAGCATACACTAGGGGATGCATTGGATTCTTATGAGATTTGGACATAATTGGATTTGGAACGTCATTGTCATGATCATCACACAAATATAATTTTGACAAAAGGGGACTATGTTGACCTCATAATTAATGGTCAAGTTATTGGGCTAGGAAGGGTTGAATATGCAGACATTGGAACTTATTATGGTATAGAAATGGTTGATGTAGTCTATGTTACAGTTTTGATAATTGATGTTACTCAATCACAATTTATTCTAGAAGATGTTGATGAAGGGGACATACATCCATGGAAGATCGTGGATTTGAGGCACAACATAGGTAAATAAAAATA
>JASDQU010026418.1:20982-34215 GCA_032191745.1 Picea mariana
TTAGGTCATCATCTCTCATAGAATGGAAAATCTCTTAAAAAGGGTAGTATGGAAGTGTAGGGACCTTACTTAATTAAATCCAAAATTTAATACATCTAAACATATAATTCCTTTCTCATACAAAAATAATTCATTCACCATCATATAAGCATAAATATTCAGTAGAATTTAACATTTATCTACAGCATGAAATAACTCAGCAATCCATAAATAAAATACCTACTTCTGATGCTAATTCTCATTGATATGGTTGTCCTTTCCCTATTTCCTTACCTAGCCTGATGCACTGACCAACTCTGCCCAAACCGACTAACCTCCTAGCCAGCTAGGAGCAACCTGTCCAACTTCCTAGCTCCAGGAAACCGAAAGGAATCCTGGCCCTCGTGCCCAAAACCCCCAACAACTCGGTGCCCCCTGAACTGGTTCCCCAAAACAATAGAACCCAACAACAAAACCAGAAAAAAAACAAAAAAACAAAACTACAGTCTCTCCTCCCCCCGATTCTTTCTTCCCCCTCTTCACATAATGCCTTCCCATTCGACTCTTTCTCCATCATATCTTCCCCTTAACTGACTCTCTTCCCCCTCATTAATTTCCTTATCCCTCCTCTATTACCGTATCCCCTTATTCATTATCTTATCCCCTTATTTATTATCTTATCCCCTCCATTTAATGTTTATTCCCCCCCCTCATACAGAAGTCTTTAAATAAATAAACGAAAATTTATTAACCCCTTTATTTCATTACTCAATTAATTAATTAATTAATCATTGACAGATGTGAACAAGTAATTAATAATTAATTAATTAATTAATATTATTAAGAAATAATTATTGTTTAACTAATCATATTAGGACAGTCAGATTATCAAATTAATTATAATTAATCACTTCTATGCATCTATTTAACTAGGGTTGTTACATACACCCACACTTCAGGAAACTTCATCCTGAAGTTAAGGTATCTCGTGGTATAAAGGAAAAGAAACATGGTTCACACATTCATAACAATTAACCGACACTATTAGTAAGCAATCATGAAAACTCATACATACTAGTGTACATGTACAAGAAAAGCATGTGTAGCTAGTACATACAAGTCTCGTGCATGTACTAATAATCAATAACTATCACCCTTTAGTAATTTATGTATGCATCCAATCCAATCAACAAGACTAGTCTTTTATAAAAGACAACAAAGAAATCAATTGTTTGAGAAATCCTTTAATTACAATTATCTGGTTCAACAATTTTATTTAGACAACTGTGGTTTAGTTATGTAATTATGAATTTTCATATATACGCATTTTCTTTTTAGAAGGGAAAACATTAAATTTCACGATCAGACAAATCTCCATACTTTTTCGACTATTTCTACTCATCCTTCCTCCCTAACTTACTTCCATCTCCATTCCTATCCTTCCTCTGCTGGACTATCTTGGAGTGTCAACTATATTGACCTAACTCCAAATAGAACCCGTAAGCAGAAGTGTCACTAGCTCGACCAAGCTTCCCCAGCAGGCAACTGACAATCATCATCACACGTCTTGGGGAGCGTGAGCTAACACCGTCCTCCCATGACTTCAGGTTTCGGAGGATACACGGTCGGAAATGCCTGCATCCCTCCTAATCATAACTAGGGTCCACACCCTACAATGGAATATACAGTGGCACCGTGTTGCTAGGAGTTTTGTCATTGTTCATTCGGTTTTGGGCAGTCTCATCACCTAAAATCCTGCACTGGTCCACATATCATAGCAATGCATCCAAACCAATATAATTTCACATACAAATATTCATACTATAATGTTTCTCGGCTAGTGGTCATGATATCCACTTCCATCATCATTACGTTGACTATTTCATAGCCCATAACTTGCAGATTAGTCTGTAACACAAACTCATACATTTCTATGCATTATGATCATGTAATTGCATACAATCATCATTTCTATTCGATATCCTTGTACCAACAAATTAACATCAAAGTTTTCAAGTTAGAAATAGATCTCATAATATCCCATAATTCAATTTCGACACCCATTCATAAGATTATCATTTACCAAATAGATTGCATCATATCCAACATCATTCTAATAGCATTTAAACATTCATAAAATTTACATTCTCACAATATGTTGCATTGTATACATCATCATCAATAACATTTAAACATTCATAAAATTTATATTCACATAGTAGATCACATTATATAAATCATCATCAATATCATTTAAACATTCATAAAATTTACATTCACATAGTAGATCGCACTATATTCATCATCCTCAATAACATTTAAACATTCATAACGGTTCATATGTCTTAAAAGTTTAAGTGTATCATTTAATAGTTTCATTTTAAAGACAAAATAATGTAAGTAGGCCTCAGGTAATCCTGGCTGTCTAAGTCAAAAGGTGGTGTTACATACACCCAACCTTCGAGAAACATATTCTCGAAGTGGTCAAAAAAGTGATGGATAGTCTCGTCGTAGTGTCTCGACGTCTTCCCAAGTAGCAGATCCTGGACTATACTTGTCCCACTAGACCTTAACTTGGTCTACCAGACAATTCCTGAGCTATCGGACTCTATGGTCCAATATGCGTAACGGTTCTACTGTGAGGGTTCCCACGTCCGATACTTGCAATTCCTTCCAATTTAGTTTCTGTGATTCATTAGTAAAATAATGACATAAAATAGATACATGAAAAACATTATGAGTTTTATGCAAGTGGGGTGGCAGTATGAGACGATAGGCAACAGGTCCAATTTTCTCTTGGATTCTAAACGGTCCTATAAATTGAGGTGACAACTTTTTCCCCTTCCCGAACCGTATGGTACTCTTATTAGGCCTGATACGAATTAAAACCTGGTCTCCCACCTCATAACTTCAGTCAATCCTGTGTGCATCCACATAACGTTTCTGCCTATCTTGTGCTTCCTTTACTCTATGCCTAATCTGAATCACCTATTCCTCCATCTCTTGAATCAATTCTGGCCCACTGTTACTCAATCTTCTAATCTATCCCAACTCAACGGCGTTCTGCATGGCCTTCCATATAGAGCTTCGTAGGGTGGAATTTTGATGGAGCTATGAAAACTGTTATTGTAGGCAAACTCTACCAAAGGTAGGTACTTCTCCCACTAGGTTTGATTATCCATGACATACATCCTGAGCATGTCTTCCATGACCTGATTTACTCTCTCAGTTTTCCCATTTGTTTCAGGATGATAAGTTGTTCTTAAGTTCAACTGAGTCCCCAATGTTGATGACACACTTGTCCAAAACCTAGAAGTGAATCTGGAGTCCCTATCTGAAATGATCTTCTTAGGTATAGCCTGCAAATGAATAACCTCATTTACAAACACACGTGCCACGCTTACATCGTCTTCACACCCAGATATGCACAATAAAGTGCTCTATGGGATTCCTTCAGTATGAATCTTCGAATATCCCCGTTTCAGGGATGTACATCCTTCCCCGATATCTTAATAGTCTGTCTACTTCCAGACTATATCCTTCATATTTTGGATCTAATCGCCTCCCACTCTGGAGGTTTGAAGTAACCTTTAAACGCCAACTGTCTCCTTGGAGTTGTGTCAACACATGTTCCCTCAGATTGACTTTTAAGGGTATCAAGGAGAAGATACGTGGTCTCCTACTCAAGGCATCTACGACCACATTTTCCTTTCCCTTGATGTACGAAATACTGAAATCGTACTCACTCATAAACTCACTCCATCGCCTTTGCCTGACATTCAGATCTCTTTGAGTGAAGAGATGTTTTAAACTTTGATGGTTTTTTTTGAGCTCAAAGTTTCACCCCACAAGATAGTGCCTCCAAAGTTTCAGAGCTAGCATTATAGCCGCCAACTCTAAATCATGAGTCGCGTATAGCTCTTCGTGTTTCTTCAACTTCCTTTATGCATAAGCTATCACTCCTCCATCCTGCATTAGCACGGCCCCCAACCCTTGCTTCGAGGCATCCGTGCAGATGGTGAAGTCCTTTTCCATATCCGACACTCGTAGAATTGGGGCACTAATTAGTAACCTCTTAAGCTCAATGAATGCACTATCACATTCTTTCATCCAGTCATACCTGACCCCTTTGCGCTGAAAAGTGGTGATTGGTTTCTCTATTTTAGAGAGTCCTTCCACAAATCTTCGATAATAACCTAATAGTCCCATGAAGCTTCTCACCTCATGGGCATTTTTCGGCACTGGCCATTCCATAATGGCCTTTACCTTTTCTGGGTCCATAGAGATTCCTTCATCGGAAATGATATGACCTAAGTAGTGGATCTATTTCTAGAAGAAGGAACACTTCGACAACTTCCCATACAATTTGTTCTCCCTAAGGCAGGACAACACTACTCGTAAGTGTTCCTCATGTTCTCTTTCTTTCTCAGAATAGATGAGGACGTCATCTAGAAAGACTTGTAAAAAACAGTCTAAGTACTTCCAGAATACACTGTTCATGAGGCTCATGAATATTGTTGGTGCATTGGTCAATCCGAAAGGTACTACGACAAAATCGTAATGTCCAAACTGAGTTCAAAAGGAGGTTTTGGGATGTCGCCTTCCTCAATCCTTAACTGATGATACCCTGATCACAAATCAATCTTTGAGAATACCACCGCCCCTTTCATCTGATCAAAGAGGTCATCTATTCGTGGCATCGGGTACCTATTTTTCACTGTAGTATGGTTCAAATCCCTGTAGTCTATACACAGTCGTAAGGATCCATCCTTCTTCTTTACAAAAATTGCAGGTGCACCCCAAGGTGAAACACTGGGCCTTATTAGCCCTAAGTCCAGTAGCTCTTTCAACTGCATTTCCAATTCACAAAGTTCTGGTGCTGTCATCCGATATGTAGTCTTGGAGATTGGTTCTGCACTAGGTTTTAGCTCAATAATAAAATCAAGCTCCCTCTCAGGAGGTAACCCTAGTAACTCGTTCGGAAAAACATCCTTAAATTTTGACAATACCGGGTACTCATCCAATGAGGGTCCCTTCCTTTCATTCACTGCTTCTACTACATAAAGTCAACACCCTTGCCTCAAGCATCACTTAACCTTCATAGTTGATATGAAGTGTAGTGACACTTTTATATGTACACCCTAGATCTCTACTGGCCTTCCCTCATCGTCGACACAAAGCACCCTCTTTGTGAAACAATCTACCAAAGCTTGGTGAGCTACTAACCAATCCATTCCAATGATTAGTTATACGCCCCGAGAGTAGTGACGTATACCTTCAACCTGGTAGTACACACTCCTAGGTCTACTATATAATTATCAATGCTAGGTCCTACCACCTGTTTTTCCCCCGAAGCCATCTCGACTTGTTTAAATTCATCGTGCTCGTAGGCTGCCAACCCACTCTTTGCTAATGCAGATGGTGAAATGAAACTATCTGTCGCACCAGAATCAAATAAAATCTTAACATTGATATGATTTAGCATACCTGATGACTCCACCATCGTGGATTAATGTTTGGCTTGGCTATTATTAACCACTGCGTAAATATGGTGGCTGATACTTTTTCTTCCCATCGGGGCCTTCCCTTTTCTATGCATGAATCCTGATTGTAACTCTAGGCAGTCACGTTGGTAATGGGGTCCTCCACATCCCCAATAGGTAACACAAGATAGAACCTGCACATTGTTATGTGACTGTCTCTGAAATGAGTTCCTTCCCCTGGAACCCTTGCCCCTACTAGTTGTTCCCCGAGATGGTCATGGACCTGTCTGCGTCGTTGGCGATGAATGAGATGCTGCACTCGCTACCATTGAAATCCCTGCGGCTACTGTCCTTGGCGTGACTATGTTACCATATGGAGGTGGCCTTGAGCTCCCTCCCCTGGGAAATGTCCTAGGGGCCTTCCCGACGAATCCACGACGATGCAAAAAGGTCGACCTCATACCTCCATTCAAGTTCATGTGTTCTTCTCCATAACGCGCATTTTCCACTACTTCTTCTACTGAAGACAGTTTCCACATCCACAACATAGCTCTGATCTTAGGGTTTAGCCCATAGATGAAGTGTTCTTCCTATCGTTGGTCATTATCCATATACAAAACATATTTGACCAATTCTATAAATTTGATCTCATATTTTTCTACAATTTTGTTTCCCTGCACTAAGGCATGAAACACCCCTACCTGTTGTTCCTCATAATAAGACGGAAAATATTTCCTTTGGAACCTCTCCTCGAAAAGTTCCCAAGATACTATGTCTGGGGTAAGATGCAGTTGTCTTTCTAGGTTGCCCCACCAGTTCAAGGTACTGTCTCTCAACTAAAAAATTGCTATCTTCGCCTTTGAGCTGGGCGCATAGTCCCTTAAGGCAAAACACCTTGTCATGCCTTCCAACCACGCTTCCGCGCGTTCACTGGCGCGACCCCTGACAAACTTCAGAATTTTGATCATTTGCAATTCTTGAGTGATTTATTTGAGTGGAGGTCCTCCCCCTAAATCTCTTGACGCTTCTGGATTACTCGTTCTAGACGGTGGGGGTTCCACTTCGGTCCCTGCTGGTTGTCGCCCCTTTAAAGTCTCATTTATGGCCTCCAACGAGCGCAATATGAGAGCTAGTTTGGGTGATGGTGGCGGCGGCGCTGGAGGTGTTGGCGGTGCCTGTGATGATGCTCCCCTGCCTCGATTCCCTCAAGTACTAACCATCCTGTATGATTTAACCTGCATCAACCAAAGTTGTCAGGGTGAGTTCAAGGACATTTCAAATTGGCGCTACTTAAACTAGAAACAGGGTTAGGCGTATGTTTTTCTTTACTTGTCTATAAATAGACATTACTCTCTTTAGGGGATGGGATTGGCTGGCTCTTACTGCATGCACATCGTTGTCGTCGTTCATAACTACGCATAGTCCTTCCTGGGGTATGGGGACATCTCTTTCGGGTCTGTCGGTAAGAACTTTCTTCTCATCATCTGGTGGAACTTGTAATGAAGAAACTTGGGGGTGAACGTCATGCTGGGGGCTAAATCATCCGTCCCCTGGTCGCATGCCTTTCGATCAGCAGCATCAGCGAAAGATTCAGTTCTCTCTCCGTGCCGACTTGGCTTCGGTGACTTTGTTGCTAACCTGCGGTTTTGTTGGATTTTTTTTTTCTAACCTCCAATGTAGTCATTTTATTTTTCGAGTGGATCCATTTGCCTGGTTTCATAAGATTGTTTTAAGAAATGGGAAGTATTTGAATCCATCGAGGGTGTTGAATCCAACGACAAAATATAGACTTCGTTTTTCAGGTACTTATTGTACCCACTAACTCTGAACTCGTCCTCATAGAAAGAGGAAGGCCATACAAAAGAATCGATGCAATTAATGATAATAGAAATGAAACCATTGATCTTAGGACCAGTCCACCTGTAAAAACAAATTTGTTTATGGAACCCAGCCCCAGCCCCATCCCTTTGGTTATTCGATACATTAATACTACAGTTAATTCTTATTCAAGCCCCCCTCCCGCCCCTACTGCAGGGATGAGTGGAAGCATTTTAGGTCCCAACAAGACCAAAATTGAAGTGGTTCATATGGAAGGTTTGAGCAGAGATGCTGCCAGTGTGAAGATGTCGACATCGACGCCTAAGGGAAAGAATGGTATGGTGACTCTGTGCAATATATTTGACGGAAAAAAAATTCTTAACAAAACCTATCTCCTGTATCAGACTCGATCTTGCCCCTTCATAGGTGAAGCATTCGATTATGAATCAAATGGTAGGAAAATTTTGGATTATATGAAATGGATATGGCAACCTTGAGACTACAATCTTCCAAGGTAACTTCATACAGAGTTGCTTTCTGTGTTTTTCTTTTTTTTTTAAACGTTCTATTTGTTTCTTTGTTAATACAGGGTTAAACGTTGGGATCATAAAACATCTAGCTTATGTTGATTGAAAATTTTGTAAGTGGCTAGTGTGGACCTCCCAAGCCATGTTAAAAGTATAGGTTGTTGTTAATGATAGAGTTACAATTGAACCCTGAGCTTCAACAACTCCGAATTGAGGAAGAAAAGAAACATGGTTTGTAAGACTGTACCATGTGTAAGGTTCTTCTTGACACTTGGTGCTTTGATGACTTGTAAGCTGAATTGGAGATTTCTTTAAAGGCCAACGTATAATTTTTCTTTTTTTTTTTACTTCTTTTTGCTTTAATATGTGTATATATTTTTGATCGCTTTTTAAATTAAAAAAAAAAAAAAAACTTCTTTTCATACCAAAGTTAATAAAACTTACCTCAAATCCTACATCTCTATTTTTATATGTTTACTAGAAATGTTATTACTTAAGCCTGGCTGAATTAACACACACACACACACACACACACACACACATATATATATTTTGGTTTTTATTATTTGCCTGTTTATTTGAACTAGTGTTAAAATTCATTTAACACTCGCGATATGTATAATATTATACTATTTTCATTTTTTTTTAAAGTGCATATTGTTTATATATATATCTGTATATATAATAAAAAAAAAATTGTGCTTGTCTTGCAGGTTAGGTGGAGGTGGAGGTGGAGCTTGGCCCTTAGGCCCAGATTTCAAACTAAGGAGCTTTGATACCATGTGTAGGGACCTTACTTAATTAAATCCAAAATTTAATACATCTAAACATATAATTCCTTTCTCATACAAAAATAATTCATTCACCATCATATAAGCATAAATATTCAACATAATTTAACATTTATCTACAGCATGAAATAACTCAGCAATCCATAAATAAAATACCTGCTTCTGATGCTAATTCTCGCCGATATGGTTGTCCTTTCCCTGCTTCCTTACTTAGCTTGATGCACTGACCAAATCTGCCCAAACCGACTAACCTCCTAGCTAGCTAGGAGCAGCCTGTCCGACTCCCTAGCTCCAGGAAACCGAAAGGAATCTTGGCCCCCGTGGCCAAAACCCCCAACAACTCAGTGCCCCCTAAACTGATTCCCCAAAATAGAAAAACCCAACAACAGAACCAGAAAATAAAAAAAAGACCAGAACTACAGTCTCTCCTCCCCCTGATTCTTTCTTCCCCCTCTTCACATAATGCCTTCCCATCCGACTCCTTCCTCGTCATATCTTCCCCTTCACCGAATCTCTTCCCCCTCATTAATTTCCTTATCCCTCCTTTATTACCTTATTCCCTTATTTATTATCTTATCCCCTCCATTTAATGTTTCTTGCCCCCCCCCTCATATGTAAGTCTTTAATTAAATAAACTAAAAATTATTAACCCCTTTAATTCATTACTCAATTAATTAATTAATTAATCATTGACAGAAGTGAACAAGTAATTAATAAATAAATAAACAAATAATATTATTAAGAAATAATTATTATTTAACTAATCATATTATGACAGTCAGATTATCAAATTAATTAGAATTAATCACACCTATGCATCTATTTAACCAGGGTTGTTACATACACCCACCCTTAAGGAAACTTCGTCCCGAATGTTACCCATAATTTTGGTCATCATGATGGTGTATTAATGATGGCGTACTCAGGCTCTTCATAAGAACTTTCTCCTGAGAAAAGTTACCTTCATCTCTTCCTAGAAATCATACTTTTGAAGAAGGTTCACAGGCTGCTAGTATACCAGGGTGCGAGAATGACCCATGCTCGTAGGCTGCCTTAAGCCAGGGTGCAAACTTCTCACATTGTTATGAATAGATAGGGTGCGAACTCATCCAAAAGCATTGAAAAAGATGAATTCTTGATGTTTCTAGAAGGGGATCTTCTAGAAGAATGGGTTGGCATTCGAATTGTTATCCTTGTACTAGATTCCCTGATATTGTGATATCATTCTTATCCAAGTAACCATCTCATTCTCTCCTATATATTGATGGAATTCTCATGGAAAAGGTTAAGCAAGATTCATTGGAGAATTGGTGAAGGAATTGTGTGAAGGACCTAGCTCGAATAGTAGCTTGGAGACTCTAGCAAGTCTATCAAGAGGATTTGATCTTCTTTATACAAGGATTGAGCAAGTGTGTGTGTTGGAGCCAAGAGCCACCAAAAGGAAGCTTGCGACATCAAGGCGATCAGGTTGTAATCTTCTACTTTCCATTAATATGATACAGTGGCATCTCCCTTTCCCATAAAGCTATTCTCACTTTATTATGTAATTCCTTGATCATACACATAAGTTGACTGTTGGATATATTGTGCTATCTTCACTTTGGTTGGTTTGTGTTGTCTTGGTCTTGACCTCACAAGAGCACCGGAGCGAAGCAGGAGCAACAGAGACCCTAGGAAGCGATATAAAGGTATGTTACTTGTTCCTTCCTACTAGCTAATTCAATGGTCATAACTTAGGGAAAGAGTCATGTCCTGTCCTGTTTTGTTATAGATCCAAGTGGATCTAGAGAGATCTGTTAGTGTCTGCACCTACCGATTAGTCTGATAACACCGAAGTTAAGGTATCTCATGGTAAAAAGGAAAAGAAACACGGTTCACACATTCATAACAATTAATCGACACTATTAGTAGGTAATCACGAAAACTCATACATACCAGTGTACATGTACACGAAATGCATGTGTAGCTAGTACATACAAGTCTCGTGCATGTACTAATAATCAATAACTATCACCCTTTAGTAATTTATGTATGCATCCAATCCAATCAACAAGACTAGTCTTTTATAAAAGACAACAAACCAATCAATTGTTTGAGAAATCCTTTAATTACAATTATCCCGTTCAACAATTTTATTTAGACAACTGTGGTTTAGTTATGTAATTATGAATATTCATATATATACATTTTCTTTTTAGAAGGGAAAACATTAAATTTCACCATCAGACAAATCTCCATACTTTTTCGACTATTTCTACTCATTCTTCGTCCCTAACTTACTTCCATCTCCATTCCTATCCTTCCTCTGCTAGACTATCTTGGAGCGTCAACTATATTGACCTAACTCCAAATAGAAACCGTAAGCGAAAGTGTCACTATCTCGACCAAGCTTCCCCAGTAGGCAAATGACAGTCATCATCACACGTCTTGGGGAGCGTGAGCAAACACTGTCCTCCCATGACTTCAATTTTGGGAGGATACACGGTGGGAAATGCCTCCACCCCTCCTAATCATAACTAGGGTCCACACCCTACAATGGAATATACAGTGGCACCATATGGCTGGTATTTTTGTCATCATTTATTCGGTTTTGGACAGTCTTATCACCTGAAATCCTACACTGGTCAACATATCATAGAAATGCATCCAAACCAATATAATTTCACATACAAATATTCGTACTATAATGTTTCTCGACTAGTGGTCATGATATCCACTTTCATCATCATTACGTTGGCTATTTCATAGCCCATAACTTGCAGATTAGTCTGTAACACAAACTCATACATTTTTATGCATTATCATCATGTAATTGCATACAATCATCATTTGTATTCGGTATCCTTGTACCAACAACTTAACATCAAAGTTTTCAAGTTAGAAATAGATCTCAAAATATCCCATAATTCAATTTCGACACTCATTCATAAGATTATCATTTACCAAATAGATTGCGTCATATACAACATCATTCTAATAGAATTTAAACATTCATAAAATTTACATTCTCACAATATGTCTCATCGTATACATCATCATCAATAACATTCAAGCATTCGTAAAATTTATATTCACATAGTAGATTGCATTATATAAATCATCATCAATATCATTTAAACATTCATAAAATTTACATTCACATAGTATATCGCACTATATCCATCATCGTCAGTAACATTTAAACATTCATAACGGTTCATATGTCTTAAAAGTTTAGGTGTATCATTTAATAGTTTCATTGTGAAGAGAAAATAATATAAGTAGGCCTCAGGTAATCCTGGCTATCTAAGTCAAAAGGTGGTGTTACATACACCCAACCTTCGAGAAACATATTCTCGAGGTGGTAAAAAAAGTGAGGGGGGTGAAATCATGAAGATGGGTTACACTTTTGCTTGTTTTAAGAGAAAAAAACTGTATTTTCACAAGTTATTCAACTTCCGACATACAAAAGTATTTTTTTTATTTAGAATTTCACTTTATAGTAAAAACAAAACTTGTGAAGAATTGTGTTAGCTTTCCAATGACTATTTTTCAATTTTTTTTTATCACGATTTGATAAGTCAATTTGACAATTGTTTAATAGTATGTTTCTTAAACATGAGATGAATTATAATGAGTTACTTATTTCTACAACAATGTATATATTATTAAACTTATGTTTTTAAGAAATGAAATATACTGCAACAATCTACAGAGACTCTATTTTATTATGACTATTATTTTGATTTTAACGGATGAATATTATAATTACTAGAATTTTTCGAAGTTGACCAAGCTGAAAACGTTGCAGAGTTTAAAAACATGTTTTTCTACACATTGTATCTATCTTAATTTTTACCTAAAACTAAAATTTAAATATACCCTTTTGAAAAGAACAGTTTAAGGATTATGAATATATTTTTTTCATATTTTTTCATTGTATATTTTTTGAGATACCGATATTTCATTTCACCGAATCATAATGTCTGCTGAAAATATTATGTAGTGATTTAAAAAAAAAATTAATTAAAATTAGATAAAAATAAAGAAAATGAAAAAACATTATATGAATTGAAAGTAGATTCAATTTTGGAAATGCTGGTGTCATTTTCGAAACCAAATTCTCAATGTTTGCAGGAGTCCGCAACCTCTAAAGTTTAGTTATGCTTGGGGCATTTCTCTGGTTTTGGTTTTCAGTTGCAATTTCTTTTTTTCGGCCGAAATAAATTTCATGGATGATTTTAGGGGCTAAATTTCACTCATGGGCTAATTTTCCATGGTTTTCCAAAAACGAGATTTGCTATTTTAAAAATGATTCACCCAAATTCTATAGGACAAAATTATTTTACCTTAAAAATCGTCAATTTTTTTTAAAAACTATATAAAATAATTAGAAATTTGAATATTTTTACAAAAATATCACTAAACATTTATAGTTGACATATGAAGGATTAGTAAGATTCGCCAAGGTTTCTACATTTAAAAATAATTTTACATCATTAAAATCATCCCTGGAAATAATATTTCGGACGAAAAAATAATGTTTCGGCCGAAAGTCTAAAATCTAACGGAATCCGTCAAAACTTAACGGTTTCCAGGTCTTTCGGCCAAAAAACTAATTCTTTCGGCCGAAAGACTGTCGAACGAATTCCGTCC
>JASDQU010026419.1:4424-20605 GCA_032191745.1 Picea mariana
ACATTTATGAGGTTGATGAATGAAGTAATAAAGGACTTCATAGGTAAATTTGTTATTGTATATATGGATGATATATTAGTTTTCATCAAAACAAAGGAAGAACATTTAAAGCACTTGACATTAGTGATGAGGAAATTGCAGCAAGAAAAGTTGTTAATAAATTTGAAGAAAAGTTATTTTATGAAGACAGAGCTCATATATTTGGGTTTTATGATCTCTTCAAATGAATTGAATATGGATCCAGAAAAGGTGAGAGTAATCAAATAATGGTCATCACCCAAGAGCATATTTGAGGTGAGAAGTTTTCATGGTTTAGCAATTTTTATAAAAAAATTATCAGAAATTTTAGTGGTATATGTGCACCCATGATGGACACTATGAAGAAGAAACATAAGTCTTTTAATTGGACAGAGGAGACCGAGAAAATATTTAGAGTGTTGAAAAAGAAGATAACAAAACAACCAGATCTAGTTTTACCATATTTTGGAAAGACATTCCAGGTGAGGTGTGATGTAAGTGGGATAGCCATCGGGGTAGTTTTGAGTCAAGATAATAGGTCAGTTGCTTATTTCAGTGAAAATTTGAATGATGCTAAGGAGAAATATTCTACATATGACAAGGAATTTTATGCAGTGATTCAAGCTTTGAAAAAATGGAGACATTATTTATTTCCAAAAGATTTTCTCTTGTATAGTGATAGTCAAGCTTTGCGATTTATTACTAGGCAAAAAAAGTTGAATCAGAGACATGCTAAGTGGGTAGAATTCATGCAGAATTTTACTTTTGTCATTAAAAATATTTTTGGAAGTGCTAATAAAGTTGTAGATCCTTTGAGCAGGAGAAGTTTGGTTATACAGGAATTTCAATTGAAGACCTTAGTGTTTGAGCACCTTAAGGAAATGTATCAAAAAGATTAAGATTTTAAGGAGGCTTATGAAGCATATGGAAATCCTTTGTTAAGGGATAACAACTCATGGTCAGAATATTTAATCCAAGATGGATTTTTGTTTAAAGGAAGCAAATTGTGCATACCAAGATGTTCAATGAGAGATAATTTGTTGAAGGAAAAACATAGTGGAGGTTTAGCCGAACATTTTGGTCATGACAAAAAATTCGTGCAGTTGAGTAGTTTGTATTATTGGCCAAGTATGAGGGCATATGTGAAAAAATTTGTAGACCGATGTAAGATTTTTCAACATGCAAAACAGAAGAGACAAAACACTAATTTGTATCAGCCATTGCCTATTCCAGAAAGGCTTTGGGATGCAATTAGTATGGATTTTGTATTGGGATTACCTAGAACCTAGAAGGGAAGTGATTCCATATTTGTTGTGGTTGATAGATTTTCAAATATGGCACATTTCATACCATGCCAGAAAAAAAATGACGCTACACACATAGCCAATTTATTTTTCAGAGAAATTGTGAGGTTACATGGATTACCCAGAAGCATAGTTTCAGACAGGGATACTAAGTTTTTGGGACACTTTTGGAGGACTCTATGGAAGAGGCTGGAACTAATTTATCTTTTAGTTCAACATGTCACCCTCAGACAAATGGATAGACTGAAGTGGTGAATAGGAGTCTGGGAAATTTGTTAAGGACTTTAGTCACTGAACAAGGTCGTCAGTGGGATCCAATTCTGGCACGGGAAGAATTTGCATTTAACAATTCAATTAATAGGAGCACTGGAAAAATTCCATTCGAGATAGTATATGGAAGACAACCGAGAGGAGTTGCATAATTGAGAGAATTGAAACAAGATGAATTCAAGAGCGTTGGAGCAGAAGATTTTGCTACAAAAATGCAAAGACTTCATAATCAAGTTAAGAGACAGATACATGATAGTAATCAAAAGTATAAGGACATAGTTGATCAGAAAAGAAGGGAATTTCAATTTGAAGTGGGATATGAAATTTTAGCTCATTTGAGGAAGGAGAGGTTTCCAAGAGGAACACATAATAAGTTGAAGATGAAGAAGATAGGACCATGTAAGATCCTTAGAAAACTTGCAACAAATGCTTATGAGATAGAGTTTTCGGACAATGTTGAGATATCACCGATATTCAATGTTGCATAGTTATATCCTTATAACATAAATGACACGGGAAAATTGGATGATCAGGAAGAAATTTAGTGGGAAGAACATATGCCTAATGTAGGAAAACCTCAGATGGAGAAAATTTTAGAATAGAGAGTTGGAAGGAAAACTAGAAGAAAGATGTATCCAGAATACTTAGTGAAATGGAAAGATCACCTAGTGGAAGATTCAAGTCAGGTAACTGAATGTGATATTTTGAAACATGGAAAAACAGTGCAAGAGCTCATGGACATGAGTCCATGAATATTTTTTACAGAGTATGATGCAAGAGCATCGCAGTCACATCAAAAAGGAGTAGACGTGGAATCAAAATCGACACCTCAACACATTGAAGGAGCTGAACCAACCCTTCGACCAGCTTAGTGGCGATGGATTTTTTTGGTTTCGTCATTAATTAAATTTAATAGTTTTTAAAGTCGATCCACCATTTGAAATGACGACACCGAATGTAAATCCTTACAAGACTATAAATGTATTATAGGTGTGGGATATTAGCTTGATTAGTCATTAGTTTGAATTAATTTAGTAGGTAACTACCTAAACAAGATGTAATAGTATTTAGATTGGAGGGAGAAAAGCGAGGAAGCTCTAGGTCCTCAGACAAGTTTTTTTGTAATAGTGTAAAGGGAAACCGATTGAAATTTCGTTTTCTTATAAATGGATAGAACAAAGAAAATTGACCCACATACACAGTGCGATACTGTTACAATTTTGACTGTGTTATTATGTATGTGAATGAATGATGTTCGTAGTGTATGAATGGATAGTTGAATGAATTCAATTATTTCTCTTAAGTAAGATTATGCAAGGAGTGCATGAAGAGTGCAAGGAGTGGACGTGAAGAAGTCTTTTTCAACTTAAAATCTTAGAAGAGATAGCAGGGAGATTTCATATCCAGAGTGTGCATATTGAGCATGAGTGCGCATAAGAACAAACTTGTGTTAAAGTTTGAATGCTCAAGAGATTGAACACACAGTATGTCAGGAGGGTGTCAGAACGTTTTTTGAAGAATACGCAGAGTGCAAGTGTGTGTAGGGCGAGATTTAAACTTCATTTACCAGAAGCTCAGAAGGAGTAGCAGTCTTAAATCGCGAGAGGAAAAACTTAGAAAAAAAAAAACTTCTAAGTTCTGAAGGATTGAAGTTCAAAAGAGGAACAAGCAAAAAAGATTGAGTGGGAGAAACCCTTCAGAAAAGGATTTTGAAGTTTGGATAAGATCAAGGGTCAAGATCCATTCAGAAAGAGT
This sequence comes from Picea mariana, assembly GCA_032191745.1. Taxonomy (NCBI): domain Eukaryota; kingdom Viridiplantae; phylum Streptophyta; class Pinopsida; order Pinales; family Pinaceae; genus Picea; species Picea mariana. The sequence goes on from JASDQU010026419.1 coordinate 7,772, forward strand.
TGAAAGTTTTCAAGTTGTTAGATCTCGAAGAAGTAACGCATTGGTTAGTTGCGAGGAGTCATCAGAATTTTGCAACGTTAATGAATTTGATAGAAGCCAAGTGAATTTCATGAAACCTTGAATCACGAAATTCCGAAATCATCAGGACCGTTCGTTGAAGGGATATGTGGCAAGAGAGCAGCATTTCACTGACTTGCATGGTGAAAAAGGTCAAAAGGTGGAGCCCTGAAGAATTCACGAAATCCAAATTTGCGAAATGATCGTGGTCATTCACCGAGGAAAGATACGTGATGACAGATTAGTATTTCGCTAATTCGTGGATCAGGAAGTTGGAGGTAGAAGATTGTGAAAACTCATGAAACGCGAAATCGCGACTTAATCATATTCATTGGTTGAAGATTTGTTGGGGACCGTTGATTTGGTGCTCCAAAATTTTGTAATTTCAGATATCGAAGGATCGAGAGAATGGAAGCGAACCGCATCAAAATTTTACGAGTCACGAAATCCTGACATGCTCAGAAGGTTTAGCCCCAGGTGATATCCATAGGTCATATGGCGAAAGTAAAGGGAGGAGCTAGCACGAACTAATCCCCTGTCGTAATTTCAGGACTCAGTAGTTTGAAGAACAGAGAGTCGATTTAATCATATTTTCGACACGTGAAATCACGACTCGTCTTTCCAATTAGGCGTGTGGTAACAAGGTGTGGTCACGTGGAGGAGACTGGTGTTTTAGCACTTGAGCATGCGGGTAGAAGTTTGCAAAGACCTGTGGATTGTTGCTGAAAGGTTCCAGTAGGGAATCAAAGACTGTTTTCGTTCAGTCTTGAGAAGATCCTAAGACCGGGAGGTCGCATAGCCCTTGTGGAGAAGGGGTGTCTGCACCACCTATTCCAAAAGAAAGAAAACTTGTCATATGTAAATGGGTCTACAGAACTAAGAATGTATCAGATGGAAGTGTTGAAAAACACAAGGCTTGGTTAGTTGCCAAAGGATTTTCCCAAGTTGAAGGAATTGACTATAATGAAACCTTTGCCCCTGTAGCCAAAATGAATTCCATCCGCCTTGTTCTTGCTCTTGTTGCCTCACATAAATGGGAGGTCCATCAAATGGATTTTAAATCCGCCTTCTTGCACAGAGATTTGCAAGAAGAAATCTACATGGAACAACCCCCCGACTATGTCCAGAATGACTCTAGCCTTGTTTTTCACCTTAAGAAATATCTTTATGGTCTCAAGAAAGCTCCCCGAGATTAGTATGCGAAAATGGAAAGATTTCTTATTGCCACTAGATTCTCTAGATGCCATTCTGATCCTAATGTCTATACCAAGAAAGTAGAAATCCATCTCATAATCCTTGTCCTTTATGTTGATAACCTTATCCTTACTGGTAGTGACACAAAAATTTTAAACCATGTGAAAACTAGTCTTAAGAAGAAATTTGAAATGGCATACTTAGGTTTTTTGCACTATTTCCTTGGCCTCCAAGTTTTGCAAACCAATGAAGGAATTTTTCTTTCCTAGTCTAAGTATGCTTGTGACCTTCTTCGTCGCTTTCACATGGATGATTGTAAACCAGCCCCTTCTCCCTTCCATTCTGGACTCAAGCTTACTTCCACGTGTACTTCTCTTGAAGTTGATGCCACCATGTACCATCAGTTAGTTGGTAGCCTCTTATACTTGACTCATACCCATCTTGATCTTTCCTTTGATGGTGGTCTTGTCGCCCGGTATATGAAAACGCCCCATGAAAGCCATTGGAAAGCAACTAAAAGGATACTTCGCTATGTTCATGGTACAGTTCAGTTCGGGATACATTACAGTTCAGGGGAGACTCCTTTATTGGTTGGTTTCACTGATTCAGATTGGGTCGACAACCCTAATGATCAGAAGTCTACTGTAGGTTATGTTTTCAGCCTTGGTTTAGGACCTGTCACTTGTGCTTGTAAGAAACAATAGGCTATTGATATTTCTTCAATAGAAGCATAGTACCGATCAGTGGTAAATGGAAGTCAGGAAGCCTTGTGGCTTCGACAGATCCTTTTAGAGTTTGGATTCTAGCAGCAACATTTGACCAGCCTTTGGTGTGGTAATTAGGGAGCCATTAAGCTTGCCAAAGAGCGAATTCAACATCAATGTAGCAAACACATCGAGCTACACATGCACTTCATCAAAAACCTCATTCATGATCAAGTTATTGAAGTGCTCTTTTTCCCTATAGAAGATCAAGTTGCAGACATTTTCACAAAGTCTCTTACAGAAGCGAAGTTTTCCAAACTTCGATCTATGTTAGGAGTTCAGGAAGTTGTCATTAAGGGGGGATAGGCTCTAATGGCTCCTTCCTTCTCCTATCATGTCACCATTGTAAATTCTTCAATCCTAGCCCAAGTTGTTCTTAAGGGGGGATGTTAGAATATTTAGACACTTAAGAGTTAGTTAATATCTACTTGGTCTAATGTGTCGTTAGGTAAAAGTGTGTTTATTAGTTTGTTTCTCTAGTATGCATTAGTATGCATTTGTAGTTAGGAAATCTGATGGTCACGATATGTTCCTGAGATAGAGTGATCCGATGGTTCATACTCTCCTCGATCTTAACAGCCATTGATCTATGGATTAACACCCGATTGGTCCGTGATCTCTATTTAAAGAGCATGGAGAGTCATTTGCCGATGATCGATTGTGAGAAAATCTCTTGTAAAATCTCTTTGTAATATTTTTCTTTTGCATTAATAAACTGCTCCAAGTGGTCACGTTGGTTGGGGTCATGGATGTTTCTCCGTAGGGGTTTTACCACGTGAAAACATCGGTGTGTTGATCTTTGATCTGGTTATGTGAGTGGTTATTGAAGGTGTTCATCATCTGTTGGAATCCTTGTGTTTTCGAACAGGATGGAACAACCTCCAATCGAGAAGACTAAGAAAGAAAGAACGGATGGAACAACCTCCAATCAAGAAGACTAAGAAAGAAAGAAGGTATTAACAAGTGTACATGTCTTAAGGAAAAGAGAGAATGTTTATGGAGTGTGTGTCACCAAATTGTAATGCATAAAGTAGACGAGTGCCCAAAACCATTGTTTGTCTTGGAAAAAGGAAAAGCGAGAGAATGTTTATGGAGTGCGAGTCACCAAATTGTAATGCATAAAGTAGACAAGTTCCCAAGACCATTGTTTGTCTTGGACAAAGGAAAATATTATTGGTTACATACACATGCCTGCATTATATTTATCATTTTGAATATCTTAAATTCTAAATATATCTTCACCATCTTATTTTGGGGATGTGGGAAAAAATTGTCAAGCAAGATGGGAATTGAAGATTCATTCTCTCAGTATTTTGTAGGTTATCCTTGGTCTTCAATGTTTTCCCTAAGGTTTTATGAAAACAGTAGTTGGTGGACTATTACCCCTACTCTTTGCACTTTCTCCATTTTTTACATCAAATTTGACATGAAGTAGCTAATATATTGGCAATTTGTAGGTTATCCTAAATCCTTAAAGTTCTCCTTTGGTTTCATGCCAATGGTAATTTATGAAATATTCTCCCTCCTTTTTATATCTCTCTTTTTGTTTCATGTAAATTGTATCTTGAATGTGCTCATGTAGGATTAAATTAATTTTCATTTCATTTTCACTTTGCATTGCATGATAGTTGCAAATTGGAACTCTTGTTTGAAGAAAGAAATGAGAAGAGGCATGAAGGTCCTCTATTTTATGCATAATAAATGCAAGAAAATTCAAATATAAGAGTTCAAAATTGAGAAAGCTATGTTTCACAACATCATGGAAAAAAGTTGAAAGAGTTCATAAAATGTCCCTACTAGAGGAACTAGGAGTTAAAATAGGAACCCCTTAACCCCTATAATTCTAATAGAAACAAGTTTGTTACCATTAGAAAGAGAAAAATTATACCAATTTATTACATAAGATAAAGCATATGGATATAAAAAGATTCTAGATGCAAGAAAATATTGCATCTCAAATAATGGTTGGTATATTGACAAGGATAAAATTGTTTAAGAAATGAGTAATTGAAGAAGAATATGTGTGAATGAACCATTAATAATTCGAGAATTGGTACAAAAGTGGATAATAGGAAGTTGTCACAAGAGAAAAAAAAAATAGATTCTAACAACTTCAGATCAACTCAATGGATTTTTACATAAAACTAAGATACCCTTAAATGAAAAAATCCATATGCATAAAAAAAATATTTAACATGTAAACATTAGTAAAAAAAATTGAATAGCTCACAAAAATTATTGAATTTCCCTCCAAAATAATTATTATATTAAATAAATCTTTAAACACAACCAAAAAATAAATATATTGTAAATCTTAAGATAAAAAACATCAAAACCAAATATAATTTTTTATATCTCTTACTTGATTTTATAATTCTTACTTCCATAAATTATAAAAAAAAAATATAAACATAAATCAAAATATTATATAAATTTTAAATAAAAATAAATAAATTAAATCAATTAACATAAGACCCCATCCACATATGTTAAAGTTTTTTTATTATTTTCCTTCCCCACCCACATATGTGGGTGGGGGTGTCTTATGTTGATTTAATTTTATTTTTGTTATTCAAATTTTATATAATATTTTGATTTATGTTTATAAAAAATTTCTATAATTTATGGAAGTAAGAATTATAAAATCAAGTAAGAGATATAAAAAATTATATTTGTGGTATTGATGTCTTTTATCTCAAGCATGATTGGGTTTACAATATATTTATTTTTTGGTTGAGTTTAAAGATTTATTTAATATAATAATTATTTTGGGGGAAATTTAATAATTTTTGTGAGTTATTCAATTTTTTTTACTAGTGTTTACGTGTTAAATATTTTTTTATGTATATGAATAAGGGTATCTTAGTTCTATGTAAAAATCCATTAAGTTGATTTGAAGTTGTTAGAATATAAATTTTTTTTTTTCTCTATGGCAACTTCTCATTATCCACTTTTGTACCAATTCTTGAATTATTAATGGTTCATTCACACATATTCTTCTTCAATTATCCATTTCTTAAACAATTTTATTCGTGTCAATATGTCATTAATAGAAAAACTTTTACACCCACATATGTGGGTGGGTGGAGAGCATTAATAGAAAAATTTTATTATGTGGGTGGGTGGGGGAGAGCATTAATAGAAAAACTTTAATACATATGTGGGTGGGGGACATTAATAGAAAAACTTTATTATGTGGGTGGAGGCATTAATAAAAAAACTTTATTACATATGTTGGTGGGGGGCATTAATAGAAAAACTTGAACACATTTTGATCAAAAGTANCAATTATCCATTTCTTAAACAATTTTATTCGTGTCAATATGTTATTAATAGAAAAACTTTTACACCCACATATGTGGGTGGGTAGAGAGCATTAATAGAAAAATTTTATTATGTGGGTGGGTGGGTGGGGGAGAGCATTAATAGAAAAACTTTAATACATATGTGGGTGGGGGACATTAATAGAAAAACTTTATTATGTGGGTGGAGGCATTAATAAAAAAACTTTATTACATATGTGGGTGGGGGGCATTAATAGAAAAACTTGAACACATTTTGATCAAAAGTAAAATTATCAAGGAAATGATAACTTCTAATTTTTGTTTTTTTTTTTTATATAAATTTGTATAAAATGGTTATTTTAAAAATTTTGGGCATTTTCATTTATATAGAGTTAGTCACTCAAATTTACTGATCCAACTATTTCTCATCAAATTTGGAGAAAAACAAAATATAAATAAATAAATAAAACCTAAAAAATAAAAAAATGTTTAAATACACTTATTTTTTTTTTTTTAATATCTATCTAAAAATAGTTATATCCTGGGCTGCGTACATATTGAATAAGTCCAAAGGCCAAATTAAGCCCAAATCTGTTAGACATGGAAATAGATGAAAAACAGGATCAAAATCTCAACTATGTGTAGATGAACGAGGTTAGAACCTGCCTGACCCATTGTTGCTGTAATACTTGTCATCTTCCTGACAAGTATTACATAGGTTAGATGCCTGCCTGACACATTGCTACTGTAATACTCGTCATCTCCCCACTGTAATTGGGTCATGGCCAAGTATACTGCTGCTGGAAAAGTCTACTGAATCCTGTAATCATGCAGTGTTGATGCAATGACTACTGTTGTTATTTTTATCACCCTCAGGGAAATCTAAAAGAAGCTCCAACCAACATCCTTTGTCATGCCCGCCTGCATCGTTTAATTCCTCAGAGCTAACGGATTCCCATCTTTAACAAACGCCGAGATTTTGCTTCGAGTCTTGCATTTTCCCACTGTGTCAAATGCCTCACGAGGGCACTGGGATTTTGATATGGCTACATGGGTCGAGTGATCGGATCCCATCTTTAGCAAACGCTTCTTCAAAGGGGCAGTCCAAAAATTATTGATCTCTTTGTATTTTCTAGCGGGGAGGCTATGTTGGACCATCTGCTTGTGGAAGCATCAGAAGAAAAAAAATAATACATGCATCAGAAGAAAAAAAAAATAATATGTAAAGAGTACTTTGAATATCTCAGAATTAGAAACACTGACACTGGCATTCATCCATTGAACAAAATTGTTTGTTGTTACCAGTTTCATAGATTCGCATGTAGCTGGATAATAGTGTGCTCTTCTTCCTGTGTAAGTGAGTCTCGTTTGATATTCGGGTCTCAGATATTTTGTCCAATGCAAATGGTAACTCTTCCTCTGCATGCATTATGTAGAAATAGACATAGATGTATACAAATTGTATATATGTTTCTAAATATACATAATCCGTTGTCGTTTACGTTGGACAAATACTTGAAATCCATATCGTCGTGTGTGCATATATAAATATGCAGACCAGCACACTTAAGAAGAACTTGCCAACTCCCATGCCCACTGTGGTGAATATAAATGAGGAGAATTGCGTCCTCCTCGGGAGACGGGAGTCCAGGGTCTCGTGGATTTGATGCCGAATATCATTTGGTATATAGCAGAAGATTGAAATCTCTCCAGAAATGCGATCAAGCGTATATTAAATGTATAACAAGAAAAGAAAGGCTAACAATAGCTAACTTGGTACTTAGTACTTAGTATTGAATGCGGGTAACTCAATAGTATTGTGGATCTTATATAGACTATCCGATTTGAAAGCAATTCAAATTATACACTAAATACAACACTTAATTAACATTAAATATTAGAGTGGATATTGACCACATCAAAGTAATGCTGTCCACTGTGATCAGAACAACACAATAAGTGGCTCAACAAACAATAATAATATATAGCAATCACTGTAAAGTAATTCTCATAGCCATTCAGTTCATACAGTGCATAATTTTTCGGTGATCGATTTTCATGGTCATAACTTGTCTAAACACACAAGATGTTTCACTACTGGCATATACCTTTCACAAACTCCACACCACTCTATGCACGATCATTCTAATTACTTTGTGAATACTTATGTTTGGGATGCTCTAAATTTGTATAATGAATTGTTTTATCATAAAGTGACATAGGTGATTTTAAAGATGATGTATTTTACATTTACCAAATATTGTTTATGCATGGATTAGGCACTGTAAACATAACTTAAATCTGTGTTAAAAAAAAGGCTTAAAACGATGGTCAAATTTGCTCCCTGTTCCTTTACGTTGGATCATGAAATTGTTCCTTTAGGTTAGATCACTATTTCATGATTATAGGACTGCTCTAGTAYACCACAGTTATTGTTCTTTAAAAAACTGATATGGTCATGCCCTTTTTTAAATTACTGTGGATTTTGAGAGAGAGATCACTCACTTTTTGATGTGATCTCAGCACTCTCTACGCAAACTTGGGGCTTAAATAGTTTGAGAATTTGGAATATCAGTTATGTTATTCATTGTGGAAGTAAGATTGTTTGTTGTTAGATGTTAAATACGGGTCTTTACCACTAAAAAAAATCAAGTTTTCATAAACAAATTCATCATATTTTTTTTGTCATGCTTAAATCTCCTTACAGTATGTTCAAGATCGATGAATGCCTTTTTTTCAGATATTTTGCACACTGGACATAAAGAGTATTGTGATGACAGTGTTCTCTACAATTATAATCTTAAATGTTGTTGTTCATAATGACGGTCAAGGTTGAAGCTCATATACCTTAAGCATATACCAAGCTTCAAACATTCCATATAGTATTTTGTGGACATCTTGTTAAGATCTCCACCGACTACTGTTGGAATACTTTTCTTATTCACATCTACAATAACTCTCAAATGCAATGATTCACACATTTGCAAATATAATTTTCTGAAGGCTATGGCAGTTTCCCTATTTCCCTGAAATATTTCGTTCTTAGCACATAATTTAATGATTTGTTTATGGTTTGCAAATCTGGGAAAAGTTTCTAAAAATTTGTAGAAAACTATTTCTTCCGCAATTACTTTCAAACGAAATATGTGAGATGGTTATTGGGATTTGGTGATAACTAATTTTTCCAAGGATAAATTTGGATCCTATTATTCTTTATTGGTTGCAACCAAAATAGACCAAGTTAGAATATGGATAGGAGTACATTTAATAATTAGTTTCTTGTGTAAATGTATATAAATTATGTAAGCCCGTAGAGACAGATACGACACACTGAGAGGAATGAGAGAACTTGCAAGTCTGTTGTAATATCCATGATCTGAAGAATAAGAAAACCAATGCCTATGCTTGGTGGAGGTATCCCAACGTGTGGGTGAACCATCTGAAATCCATGTGTTTCTTATCTGTGTGATTGTTAATTATCATATGTGAATTGTGTTTTCCGCATTTTCAATTCTAACAAGTGGTATTAGAGCTGGTTGGAGGATAGAGGTGTCGAGGGTGTCAAATTTCGAAGGAGCAGCAACATCTGTGTGAGTGGCGTCGAGTTCAACATCGTCACAGGTGCCCCTCTCGAAGGGTGCGACATCTTATTACCCGGACTTACCCTGGTGCAAAAATACTGAAATCATCATGGTTTAGGGTTGAGGAAAAGTGAGTCATAAATCCACACTCCAAGTGTATCGGGAGGTGCGGAGACCCTTTTAAGACCGTTGCACTCTAGTGATAGTGTGAGGTGCAGCGACTTCCTTTAAATCAAAAGTTACGATATCCTTAAATTAATTCGCATGCGTTTTTTTTTCAAAATTGGGATTAAATATAATATTTAAAAGGGTGGAAGAATTAAAAAGGTGGATGGCTATTTGTTTGAGAAGTTGAATGTTCTTAAAAGGCGCATATATATATATATATATATATATATATATATTCTTTTGGATCAAAGTTTTTTTGGTTTAATTTTTTGAACTATACTTTAAAGTTCCATTTTTGAATTATAATATATCCCTCATAATATAAAGCTCACTTTATAAGCATCGATTTGGGCAATAGGAGATTTTTTGATAATGGCTAAGATGTAGAGTTCGAAGTTTGAAGTTGAAAAGTTGAGTGTAAAAGCAACTTTGAGCTCTCGAAGCTCAACATGCGGGATTTATTGGTGCAACAAGGGTTGCAAAAAGCATTGGCAAGCAAGTCAAAGAAACCAACAACAATGACGAATGAGGAATGGGAAGATTTGGATGAAAAATCTCTTAGTACCATTCGTTTATGTATGGCAGATGATGTTTTGTTTAATATCGTAGGAGAGGATACAACCTCAGGCTTATGGAGCAAGTTGGAAAGCCTATATATGGCAAATTCCTTGACGAGCAGGATCTACTTGAAGAAATAGTTTTACAGTTTGTGGATGAAAGAAGGTACAAAATTTGCTGACCATTTAAATACCTTCAATACCCTTATAGTTCAATTNTCTTTTGGATCAAAGTTTTTTTGGTTTAATTTTTTGAACTATACTTTAAAGTTCCATTTTTGAATTATAATATATCCCTCATAATATAAAGCTCACTTTATAAGCATCGATTTGGGCAATAGGAGATTTTGTGATAATGGCTAAGATGTAAAGTTCGAAGTTTGAAGTTGAAAAGTTGAGTGTAAAAGCAACTTTGAGCTCTCGAAGCTCAACATGCGGGATTTATTGGTGCAACAAGGGTTGCAAAAAGCATTGGCAAGCAAGTCAAAGAAACCAACAACAATGATGAATGAGGAATGGGAAGATTTGGATGAAAAATCTCTTAGTACCATTCGTTTATGTATGGCAGATGATGTTTTGTTTAATATCGTAGGAGAGGATACAACATCAGGCTTATGGAGCAAGTTGGAAAGCCTATATATGGCAAATTCCTTGACGAGCAGGATCTACTTGAAGAAATAGTTTTACAGTTTGTGGATGAAAGAAGGTACAAAATTTGCTGACCATTTAAATACCTTCAATACCCTTATAGTTCAATTGACTAGTATGGAAATTAAATTTGAAGATGAAGATAAGGCTATTACACTATTGTGTATGTTGCTTGATTCTTGAGATAATATAGTCACCTCTATTATCTTTATCTCAATAGATGTTTTAGATTATGAATCTATTGTGGGAGCTTTGTTGGTTGAGGAGATGAGGAAAAAATCTAGTCAAGAAACCTCAACTTCAGAGGCGATGCTAGTCAGAGTTCGAACTAAAGAGAAGAATGAAAGAATTTTTTCTTGATATAAGTCAAAACATAGAAAGGGTAAAGGAAAATGTTGGTACTGTGGAAAAACAAGACATCTCAAGAAAGATTGTTGGAAAAGAAAGGAATCTGAGAAAAACTCTACGAAGGAAGCAAATTCGGCTGTAACAAATTCAGGTATGACTGAACAACTTTTATCCGTTTCTAGTAATTTACAATATCAAGAAGAATGGAAGTTAGTTTTAGGTGCCTCCCACCACATGTGCTCACATAGAAACTGGTTCATTTCTTACCAATTTGTTGATGAGGGTGTAGTGTTTATGGAAAATAGTAGTCCCTAAAACTGTTGGGGTTGGCAGTATTAGAATTAGGATGTTCGATGGTATTGTTAGGGAATTAACAGATGTTATATATGTACCTGAACTTAAATAAAATTTGATTTCATTGGGAGTGTTGGATTCTTGTGGATATAAGGATACATGTCAAGATCGAGCACTCACATTGTCGAAAGGTAGTTTACTAGTGATGAAGGCAACAAAGGTTGATAACCTTTATAAGTTGGAAGGTAGTACTGAAGCAGCATCCGAAGTGAGAAATGTATTTTCTTGTTTATGGAAGAAGCATCAAGGTCATAAGAGCAAGAAATAATTGCAGGTACTGGTAAGCGGTAAATCATTTCCAGACTTAAAATCTTTGTTTTTGAATTCCTGCTTGTTTTATATCTCTATAAGTTATGATTGTGGTATAAAGGGATGTTGTGTGTGGAATCCTACTTCTCACAAGATCTTCATTGATAGATATATAGTATGTATGTAACAAACAAAGGGGTTGATTCAAGATCATGACAGTAAATTTGTTTTCATGCTAGAAAATTCATTGTATGGCCTATTGGTACCCACACAAATATACAAGAGGTTTGAATATTTCATAGTGAGTCATAATTTTTCAAAGGGTAGGAATGACTATACATTTTATAGTACATTCANGGAAAAACAAGACATCTCAAGAAAGATTGTTGGAAAAGAAAGGAATCTAAGAAAAACTCTACGAAGGAAGCAAATTTGGCTGTAACAAATTCAGGTATGACTGAACAACTTTTATCCGTTTCTAGTAATTTACAATATCAAGAAGAATGGAAGTTAGTTTTAGGTGCCTCCCACCACATGTGCTCACATAGAAATTGGTTCATTTCTTACCAATTTGTTGATGAGGGTGTAGTGTTTATGGAAAATAGTAGTCCCTAAAACTGTTGGGGTTGGCAGTATTAGAATTAGGATGTTCGATGGTATTGTTAGGGAATTAACAGATGTTATATATGTACCTGAACTTAAATAAAATTTGATTTCATTGGGAGCGTTGGATTCTTGTGGATATAAGGATACATGTCAAGATGGAGCACTCACATTGTCGAAAGGTAGTTTACTAGTGATGAAGGCAACAAAGGTTGATAACCTTTATAAGTTGGAAGGTAGTACTGAAGCAGCATCCGAAGTGAGAAATGTATCTTCTTGTTTATGGAAGAAGCATCAAGGTCATAAGAGCAAGAAATAATTGGAGGTACTGGTAAGCGGTAAATCATTTCCAGACTTAAAATCTTTGTTTTTGAATTCCTGCTTGTTTTATATCTCTATAAGTTATGATTGTGGTATAAAGGGATGTTGTGTGTGGAATCCTACTTCTCACAAGATATTCATTGATAGAGATATAGTATGTATGTAACAAACAAAGGGGTTGATTGAAGATCACGACGGTAAATTTGTTTGCATGCTAGAAAATTCATTGTATGGCCTATTGGTACCCACACAAATATACAAGAGGTTTGAATATTTCATAGTGAGTCATAATTTTTCAAAGGGTAGGAATGACTATACATTTTATAGTACATTCACAGTCTTGATGTTATTTGTTGATGATATGCTCGATGCAAGCCGAATCATGGGTAAAATCAGTAAGAAAATGACTCAGGTGGACAGGACCATTTAGATGAGGGATCAAGGAGAAGCAAAACAAATTATGGGCATGGAAGTACATAGAGATGGTAATGGTAAGTTGTGGCTGGAGTTCAGTATGAACATGGTAAAACCAGTTTTTATCCCTCTTTCTTTCCATTATAAGTTTTCTTCAAGCATAGGTCATGTCTATAAAAAAGAAAAGGTTATGTCTCGTGTAAGTTCAGTAGGAGGTATGTAGTATGTGATGAAATGGTTAAGACTAGATGTTTCACATGCTAATGATGTTGTCAAATACGTGATAGATTCA
>JASDQU010026419.1:34096-46201 GCA_032191745.1 Picea mariana
AACTAAAGAGCTCAAGAACATGCAAAAAGAAGGTGTAGGTGTCACAGGACCTACGCCAAAAGAAGAAAAGGGACCTATGGATAATTGATCTTTGTTCGATCAGGAGCCTAAAGAGTCGATCCGAATAAACAATTGGAACGATCCAAAGACCAGGAGGCCGCATAACCCCAGGAGGGGAGGGGGGATGCATCATCATGAAACCAATTTTATTAGAGAAGTTGCAATGGTGCTTGGCTTCTCTTGGCTTGCAGAAAAGGGGATGAACAAAAGGAAGGAGCAAAGTATGAGGTTAATTGTTGTCAAGGTGGATATTGTTGGGATTTGGTCACAATGAATTCTTCCAAGGATGGATTTGGATCCTATTATTCGGCATTGGTTGCAACCAAAATAGACCAAGTTAGAATATGGATAGGAGTGAATTTAATAATCAGTTTCTTGTGTAAATGTATATAAATTCATGTAATCTCGTAGAGGCAGATACGACAGAGTGAGAGGAATGAGAGAACTTGCAAGTCTGTTGTAATCTCCATTATATGAATAATAAGACAACTGATGTCTATGTTTGGTGGACGTACCCAACGTTTAGATGAACCACGTTAAATCCTTTTGTTTCTTATCTATGTGATTGTTAATTATCATATGTGAATTGTGTTTTCCACATTTGCAATTATAACAATGGTTTCTGAGTGGCCTAAATTTGTGGTTGAATATCAAACGTGGTTAGTAATTCCAAATTTTCTCTATTAAATGATAAATCAGTGCTCAACACATTGAAATGACTTGCATGAGAAGGGTAAAAACAAATCAGATTTTGATTCTATTCTTTATTTTACAAACTTGAGAATTTGTGTGTTGGAATCGCTTAAATTTTCCACCTTTCATGGACAACAGGCTTAATATGTTGATGGTTTGTGATTCCAAATTGTTATAATTTTAAATTTTAACACAAACACTATTCGAAACCCCTCTACATGTCAGATCGATGGTGCTTATGTGAAATGTTTTTTATGAAAAATCTATTGGTGATTTATTATTGAAGGATCATTGTCTCATTGGTTATAATTTGGCAGGTGTATTTTGAATACTGAAAGTTTCATTTCTTTGTGAGAAGGGTTGAAATAAGAATCTCACATTCTTCGCACATGGCTAAGAACCATTGTTGAATGGTACAATTAAAGCTCACATTAAATTATATAATTTTGTTGTCATAATAACTCTATTGTCCCTATTATCCTAACTTTGTTGTCATAATGGTTAAGAATATATGTGTCCTCTAAAGAGGTCACAGGTTCAAATCTAGAGGGGGGTAGGGTATGTATACCTTCATAGACTTTACCAGTCAAATCACTGGGCGGAGGGGGGTCCCTTGTCTCACAAACAAGGGGGTCTCATACACCAATTTGGTGTGTTGGCTTTGTCGTGACCTTAAAAATAGATTATTATTATTTTATTATTAATAACTCTGTTGTCCTTGTTATCCTAACTCTGTTGTTTCTGTTATCCTCTAGAAGTAGTAGTCTATTCGATTCTCCTTGCCTTTGAACCTTCCATTTTCATGTTAAACATGAATACCATGATACACTATCTAATAATCTAAAAAAATCAAAAGATAGATATGTAGATAAGGCATCGTGGTAGTGATTTTTTAACATGAAATTGTAATAAACCTGAACAATCTTACCAAGTATTTATTGAACCATGTGGTAAGGACAGTTGGAATATTGAATTTTGCCCACAAACGGTTTTTAATGAAATTATAATTGTTTTCACAGTTGTTTGGTAGATTTTGTTCTTCATCTTTTCTGAAAATTTTCTTCGTTTTGCTAACTTCCAAGTTTTATAGGAAATTTCACAGCCTGCTAGAAATGCCTAGGGTTGATACTCTCTCCAACAAATTGGCCAACCTGTACTTTGTTGGATTTCCTTAAGTCACAATGCACATGATTCACAAGTAGTTGACCAGGTCAGCAACTATTGAATCAGATGCCCTCATTTGCACTCGTTTATGCTTTTGATGGACTTCCTTAAGTCACAATGCACATGATTCAAAATTCATTGAACAGGTCAGCATCTATTGAATCAACTGCCCTCATTTGCAAGCGTTTATGTTTTTGTTGTTGTACGTAGTTTATGGCCAATGGTCAGTTTTTCAATCATGAATGCACTTGTTTCATTTTGAATTTTTCTCGCAGGGACATTACCACATGAGCCAAATGTGGCTTGTTTTATATATTAATGGTATTTATTAATTAGGTGACTAAAGAAGTAACTCTTTCCTTTTTATCATCATTTTTCAACATTTTGGTTTTGTATTTTAAATCATTCTCCAAACTATATAACATGGGCATCTGATGCTAATTACATAGACAAATAGTAAACACAAAGGAATCAAACTTACCATCTTACATACAATGTTTATTGTTGTTTCCAAATCCTCTCAACAATTATTTCTATTAGTTACCCTTCTCCCCGAATTTGGATTTAATGTTAAGACTCTAATTTGAGGTTGGAAATTATGGTGGATTCTAAATTTTGTTGAGCTTCACATTTTCTATTGACACACTTGATATGTTGGTTGTGGAACATGTGACAATCATAGGTTCATATCAAACCATATTTCAAATAATTGTGGTTATTTCTAGCATATTGTTGTATATTTTCTTGATCAAAATCTCTAATATTGATGATCCCTTTACCATATTTCAAATAATTGTGGTTATTTCTAGCATATTATTGTATATTTTCTTGATCAAAATCTCTAACATTGATGATCCCTTTACCAATGCTATTGAGTTGATCATTCTGACTCCCAAGATGGCATGCATGGATAGGATAAGATAGGAACATTTTTTTCTTGGCATTGGTTCAAAATAATTGATTAAGTGAAGATTTTTTAAATTTATGTTTTATCTCGCAAACTCGTAGTTTTGATAATCATTGCAATTGGTTTTTCTCTCAACTAGCAATGTTGATAATCATCGCAATCAATTTTCCTCTGACGTTTATAATTATGTGTATATACAGATATATATAATCATATGATATGAGGGTGAGGGTGAGGGTGAGGGTGAGAGTGAGGGTGGGGGTGGGGAGAAATATCAGAGAAAACATATTATGATATGAGGGCGAGGGTAGGGATGCAGGAAAATATTAGAGAAAAAACATTGGGGTGGGAGTGAGGGTGGGGTGAGGATGAATATTAGAGAAAACATATAATATGCTTTCTCAAATATTCCCCCCACCCTCATATTATATAAAAGTTGGGATGAGGGGAAATATTAGAGAAACTATATAATATGTTTTCTCATATTGTCTCCTACCTTCACCCTCATATCAATGAAGAAACATTATGCATATTTTTTTTAATTTGAAAAGGATATTTATACCCTCTCTAGATTAAGGTTTATTCATTTATTTTATTTCATATGTTGATTTAAGATTTAGTTCAACAATAATTGATATATATATATATGATTTTTGAAAAAAAATTAATATAAATTCTAAACATGATAAATGAAGTTTTTTTTAATATGAAAGGCATTTTTTTTAAATCCTCCCTTTATTTACATCATTCGACTGATTTTTTAAATAATACCATTTTTTTTAATATCAAAAGTAATTATTTAAAATCGTTCCTTTACATCATTCAAGTGATTTTTAAAATAATCCTTTGCACCATTAAAAAAACAATTGTTATTATTTATTTTGATAAATATTCCTTTTAGATAAGAAAAAGGAAATGGAAAATCAATAAAGCACACAAGAAAATGGTTTTGTTAATATAAGAAGAAATCTCATGTATTGGAATTGAGATCATTAACTTTATCCATGAATTTAGGCAATGGATGGACAAGTTATTCATACACATAAAATTAGAAAAAGTGAAAATATGGTAGAAAAGTTTAATATGTCTAAGTTTGATATAGACGAGAAAAAGAATTATTTAATTTTATTTTCATTTTAAATAGACTTAAATATGATTATATATTAAAATGTGTTCAAATTTTTTATGTAGTTAAATTTTTGGACTAAATTTAATCACTTTAAAGTTAAATTGTATTAATGTTAGTTTAATGACTTAAATTATTTAAAAATATTTTTGGTTTAGATGGTTGTTAATTTAATTACATGGATGGGGTGTTATATGGTATGTTATCTTTGGAGGATGGTGATAGAACTCTTGGGGCATGTTTGGGAAATGGAGGAGTGGGTTCGCAAGTATTAGATGAGGGCTCTCATGGTGAAGGAAATTTGTTCAATAGGTAGTTTAAGCAATGGAATATGGGAGATGATGTATAGGTGCACTGTAATGGAAGGAATAGGGTTGGAGCCTCATATTTTTAGTTTTTTCCATGATTGTTGATTTCATAGAGGAATCAACCAATCCTGGTTGCTCTAGGAAAGCTATACTTGGGCCCAATCTCGACACTTTTTCATTGCTCTCAATCTTGATGGTTAGTATTCAATTTATTCTACTTAATTCTTCTATCCTAGAATTTTAATGTGTTATGGTGTAGGATTTTAGTCTACGTTTGAGGGATTTTTGTTTACTCAAACAAATTGGGTGGGAGAAGAATTTTTTTTTCATTTTGTCTTACTCTCTTTGGTGGTGGGTCTCAGCATAACCATTGATGTGAGACATTATCCTATCTCCTCTGAGCTACTATTAGTAGTCTTCTCCTTCAAAAAATTTCATCTCTTGGAAACCAAATTTTTGGGGGTTATTGCTCCTATGTACTCTTGGGTCTACACTCAACCCCTTGTTTCCAGGTCCCTTTCCAGTAAATTTATCAATATTTGTGTCCCCTAGCTACACTACTACCCTACCACCTCTTTTTGAGAATTATGGTGAGATATCATTCAAACACAATCCCTAAACCTAGCATAAATGGAGCCGAAGAAAGGATGAAATCTACTTGGAGGAACTTGACTCCCCATTGTATCCTACATTATTCAACTAGGAATAAAAAAGACAACATTAAAAAATAGAGGCACTTCCACTCTAKATTMTCTTCCATAATCAASGAGGAGATTGCAAATATGGAAAATTSTATGAAACAGAAAAGGAGAACACTATGYAAAGAGMAAAGAGAGGAGGAATATAGGGACTATATCTMAAAACYRGGGTTCTCAAGAACCTAATASACCAATATTTGTAGCATTRTTGAGATCTACTAGCTTATTAAATCCTTTATTGCTYAAGTGGTGGAGGAGAGGGGCATCCAATATCAATCAATTCTCCAAAAATTGGATCTCATGGATATAAAATTTGAGGTTGTGTTTAAAGAAGTTATTGTTGTCAATATTATAGTTTCTAATCCCCTGGGAAAGTGATAATAAGAACATGAAAGAGTTTGATGGAACTCTAGGATTGAGGGGAGAACCCTCCAACCCAATGCGGATTGAGGAAGATCCCATGCCAATAGATCAGCAGCAGAAAGATGTCATAGGGATCGACCTTAAATTAGGCTTGTTGGGATTATACAACTATGTTTGTTGTCCTATTCTCAAGAATGTTATGGTGATTTTATGATTTTTAGTCGTTTTATAGTATCCCTTATGTATTGGCTAGATAAATACACGTTCCATCGATGATAGCTATAGATATTATTGTTTTGAAAAAGAAAATAATAACTATAGATTTTGACTCATTGTGGCCTGGTTTCCTTAGTGGTAAGGTAGAGGAGGACATGTTTGTAACATTGTTTGTATGATATTAATATAAATTTTATCTAGCTTACAAAAAAATTGTTTTTATTTTAAAAACCAATTATATTAACTTATTTTTTATATAATTTATTTTATATTTTTATTTAAAATAGTATGTATAAAAGTTGTGTAATAAAAAATTATAAAAGTGGTTTTACCAAATAATGAGAATTTGAATCAACCTTTATCCTTGATAACCGGAAAGTTAAAGAGATAGAATCCATTAGAGATATAAGCACGAGCTAGTGATAAAGAGAGTGTGCTTCCTAGAACCTCATAATACATGTTCAAAAAGACAACTCATGAGGAAGGGTTATGAAAGGTCGAGTGCTTGAATCAAGTAGTTAATGAAGACTTATTTAATAATAACTAACATTGTGTACCTAGATCACATTATATTAAATGATCATCATACTTCTCCTACTCTTATCTTCCATGGTGTCATAGACCTCTATTACAAACCTAGGAAGGATCCCAACAAAATTGGTGGCTTGTTTTCAACTATGTCTTATACATTGATATTTTTTAGAAGAGTTAATGAAAATGTATGGAGGAAATCTGTTGTGTGAAAAGGCATCACTCCAACCATTGGATATTTATGTGTTTCAAGTGACAAAACTTATTGATAAACAACTCACATACTTTCACTCTCTTCAAGGCACTCCATATTCCATATTTAAGAGATCATGAAATTAATGAAAAGAAATTTTAAAGAATTTACATTGAGAGTTTAATACAATTTTTTTGAGTGTCAAATTGCATATTTTAGCAAGAGAAAAAAGAAATCCATTTATACTCGAGAAGCCTCTAGCCAAAAAACCTCAAATATCTACACCAAAGGTATTTTTTTACAAATTTGTACTACATGTATACGGGAAACAAGTTAATTGGAAGAGGAAAAACATTATAGATCTGAAAAAAGGTAGGGAAAAACACATATGCAACTATCAAAGAAATGGTTTGAGCAAAAGATGGTCAATCAATGAAGGGGAGGAAGGATGGAACAACCTCCAATCGAGAAGACTAAGAAAGGAAGAAATTTCAAAGAAAAGATTTGAGGCAAAGATGGACAATCTATGAAAGGAAGGAAGGATGGAACAACCTCCAATCGAGAAGACTAAGAAAGAAAGAAAGGATGGAACAACCTCCAATTGAGAAGACTAAGAAAGAAAGAAGGTATTAACGAGTGTACATGTCTTAAGGAAACGAGAGAATGTTTATGGAGTGTGAGTCACCAAATTGTAATGTATAAAGTAGGAGTGCCCAAAACCATTGTTTGGCTTGGAAAAAGGAAAAGCGAGAGAATATTTATGGAGTGCGAGTCATCAAATTGTAATGCATAAAGTAGACAAGTTCCCAACACCATTGTTTCGCTTGGACAAAGGAAATGCTTATTGGTTACATACACATGAATGAATTATATTTATCATTTTGAATGTCTTAAATTCTAAATATATCCTCACCATCTTATTTTGGGGATGTGGGAAAAAATTGTCAAGCAAGATGGGAATTGAAGAGTCATGCTCTCAGTATTTTGTAGGCTATCCTTGGTCTTCAATGTTTTCCCTAAGGTTTTGTGCAAACAGTAGTTGGTGGACTATTGCCCCTACTCTTTTCACTTTCTCTATTTTTTTACATCAAATTGGACATGAAGTAGCTAATATATTGGCAATTTGTAGGTTATCCTAAATCCTAAAAGTTCGCCTTCAGTTTGGTGCCAATGGTAATTGATGAAATATTCTCCCTCCATTTTGTATCTCTCTTTTTGTTTAATGTAAATTGTATCTTGAATGCACTCCCATGGGATTAAATTAGTTTTCATTTCATTTTCACTTTGCATTGCATGATAGTTGCAAATTGAAACTCTTGTTTGAAGAAAGAAATAAGAAGAGGCATGAAGGTCCTCTATTTTATGCATAATAAATGAAAGAAAATTCAAATATAAGAGTTCGAAATTGAGAAAGCTATGCTTCACAACATCGTGGAAGAAAGTTGAAAGAGTTCACAAAATGTCCTTACTAGAGGAACTAGGAGTTAAAATAGGAACTCCTTAACCTATGATGACCCTATGATCCTAGTAGAAACAAGTTTGTTACCTTTAAAAAGAGAAAAAATATGTCAAATTATTACATAAGATAAAGCATATGGATACAAAAAGATTCTCAATGCAAGCAAATATTCCATCTCAAGATAATCGTGGTTATATTCACAGATATAAAATTGTTTAAGAAATGGGGAATTGAAAAATAATATTTGTGAGATGAACCATTGGCAATTAGAAAATTGGTACAAAAGTGGATAATAGGAAATTGCCACAAAACCCGGGTGAAAATATTAGATTCTATCAACTTCAAATCAACTCAGTGTTTTTTTACATAGAACGAAGATACCCCTAAATGAAAATATCCATATACATTAAAAAAAAATATTTAACATGTAAACATTAGTTAAAAAATTGAATAGCTCACAAAACTTATTGAATTTGCCCAAAATAATAATAATAAATATATTGAATAAATATTTAAACACAATAAAAAAATAAATATATTGTAAACCCAATCATCCTTAACATAAAGCACATCAAAATCATAAATATATTTCAAAACCATAAATATATATTTTTATATCTCTTACTTAATTTTATAATTCTTACTTCCATAAATTATAGAAAATTTTCATAAACATAAATCAAAATATTATATAAATTTTAAACAATAAAAATCAAATCAAATCATTTTACCTAAGACACCTATGTGATGACACTTTTGGGTTAAAATTATCAAGCAAATGATAACTTCTATTTTTTGGTTTTATGGTGTGGAATTGAACGATATAAATTTGGACAAAATTATTGTTTTAAAATTTGTAGACATCAGTATACAGATTTAACCATCCAAATTTATAGATCCAACTTTTCTTCACCCAATTTAAAATAAAANTATATCTCTTACTTAATTTTATAATTCTTACTTCCATAAATTATAGAAAATTTTCATAAACATAAATCAAAATATTATATAAATTTTAAACAATAAAAATCAAATCAAATCATTTTACCTAAGACACCTATGTGATGACACTTTTGGGTTAAAATTAAAATTATCAAGCAAATGATAACTTCTATTTTTTGGTTTTATGGTGTGGAATTGAACGATATAAATTTGGACAAAATTATTGTTTTAAAATTTGTAGACATTAGTATACAGATTTAACCATTCAAATTTATAGATCTAACTTTTCTTCACCTAATTTAAAATAAAATAAAAAAATAAAATAACAAAACATAAAACATTTAAACTACACTTTTTTTTTTTAATTTTTATATATCTGAAAATAACGGATTAAATCCAGGGCTCATACATATTGAATAAGTCCAAAGCCCAAATCTGTCAGACATGGAAATAGATGAAAATAGATGAAAAACAGGATAAAAATCTCAACTATGTGCAGATGCACGAGGTTAGATGTCTGCCTGACACATTGCTGCTGTAATACTTGTCACCTTCCCATTGTTTTTGGGCCATGGCCAAGTAGACTGCTGCTGGAAAAGTCTACTGAATCCTGTAATCATGCAGTGTTGATGCAGCGACTACTGTTGTTATTTTTATTATCCTCAGGGAAATCTGAAAGAAGCTCCGACCAACATCCTCTGTCATGCCCGCCTGCATCGTTTAATTCCTCAGAGGTAACAGATTCCCATCTTTAACAAACGCCGAGCTTTTGCTTCGAGACTTGCATTTTCCCATTTTCTCATGAGGGCATTGGGATTCTGATCGAGCGATCGGATCCCATCTTTACCAAACTCTTCTTCAAAGGGGCAGTCCAAAAATTGTTGATCTCCTTGTATGTTCCATCGGGGAGGCTATATTGGGCCATCTGCATATGCAAGCATAAGAAGAAAAAAAAATAATATATAAAGAGTACTTTGAATATCTCAGAATTAGAAACCCTGACACTGGCATTCATCCATTGAATANGATTCCCATCTTTAACAAACGCCGAGCTTTTGCTTCGAGACTTGCATTTTCCCATTTTCTCATGAGGGCATTGGGATTCTGATCGAGCGATCGGATCCCATCTTTACCAAACTCTTCTTCAAAGGGGCAGTCCAAAAATTGTTGATCTCCTTGTATGTTCCAGCGGGGAGGCTATATTGGGCCATCTGCATGTGCAAGCATAAGAAGAAAAAAAAATAATATGTAAAGAGTACTTTGAATATCTCAGAATTAGAAACCCTGACACTGGCATTCATCCATTGAATAAAATTGTTTGTTGTTACCTGTTTCATAGATTCGCAAGTAGCTGGATAATAGTGCGCTCTTCTTCCTGTGTAAGTGAATCTCGTTTGATATTCGGGTCTCAGATATTTTGTCCAACGCAAACGGCAACTCTTCCTCTGCATGCATTATGTACAATAGAAATAGATGTAGATGTATACAAATTGTATATATTTTTCTATATATACAGAATCCGTTGCCGTTTACGTTGGACAAATACTTGAAATCCATATCGCCGTGTGTGCATATATAAATATTATAAATATGCAGACCAGCACCCACTGTGGTGAATATAATTGAGGAGAATTGCGTCCTCCTCGGGAGACGGGAGTCCAGGTCTCGCGGATTTGATGCCGAATATCATTTGTTATATAGCGGAAGATTGAAGCAGATGATCAGCTCGTAGCCATAAATCTCTCCAGAGAGGCTATCAAGCGTATATTAAATGTATATCAGCAAAAGAAAGGCTAACAATAGCAGATGATCAGCTCGTAGCCATAAATCTCTCCAGAGAGGCTATCAAGCGTATATTAAATGTATATCAGCAAAAGAAAGGCTAACAATAGCTAACTTCGTACTTAATATTGAATGCTGGTAACTCAATATTATATAGACTATCCGATTTGAAAGCAATTCAAATTCTACAATAAATACAGCAGTTAACTAACATTAAATATTACATATTAGGGTGGATATTCACCAACTCAAAGTAATGTTGTCCACTGATCAGAACAGCACAATAAGTGGCTCAACAATAATAATATATAGCAATCACTGTAAAGTAATTCACACGCAGAAAAGCGTCCATGTTGCTATCAGACTCTTGGCAAAGGTTCAACTCAAACAAAGTTTGTGGAATACAAGACCTTGGATTACTCTGGTTCTTTAGAAATCCGAAGAAATTATAATGATAAAGGGTTTTGTAATTAATTATTGTACCGGTGAGGTTACTTATGGTTTCCCACGGTGGTGGCCATCTGTGTGCAGATGTTTGCGGTACAGAAGACCACGCTATGACTTTAGATATCACAAAGAAATTATGATGATAGGGTTATGTAATCAATCATTGTAACAATGAGATGTAACTAGCGTTTTTTATCGTGTTAAATTTTCAGATGTAATTATTATCATTCTTTACTATGGACTTTTAAAAAAAAAATTAATTTGTTTCCAAAATTTATAAACAATATAAGATACATATTATTAATAAACAACATAAAATATATATTATGGAAGGGTTCCTTGTACCATAAATAAGGGGTCTCATATACCAAATAAGTGTTTGGCTTGGTCGTGATTTAAAAAATAATTATTATTATTATTATTATTAAACAACATAAAATATACATTATTAAAATAAATTATGTTAAAATACACATTATTAATAAACAACTTGAAATACATATTATTAATAAAAAATTATGTTGAAATAATGAAAGCTATATGAAAAGCTATTATTTAAATGTAAGTTAATATAAATAATTATGTACTCCACTAGATCACATAAAGTCCCCAAAGGAGATGGACAACACACCGAACTTACCTTATAAGATGATTAGGGATGCATGTGATTTATTGTTCCATAGTTTTTTTTATATTGCGTTATGTTCCAATCTCCAACATATGCTTGTTTGCACAATCTCCAACATATGCTTGTTTGCAGAGTGAGCTATCGAATCTTTACGAAAGCATTTTTTTTTCATTTTTTCGATTTCGAGGTAGAGATCGAACAAATCATTCGTAGAGCCTTTGCAACGTCTTTCTCACATCGGTGGATTTTTTCTTTCAATGCTCACATTTCATAAAAAACATTAATGGCAATCACCTAGGATGAGGGACTCATCTTTCCTCCTAATCTAAGTTATTGTGTATCATTTTGTTTTTTTTTCGAATTAGATAGAAAATGATTATTGGTATCTATGTTCAGAAAAGTGTGTCATACACTTTGTAGTTGTGTAGTGAAGCAGCAAGTAATGATTTCTATACAATAGTAGGGAATAAATGTTGAGCAATAGTAAAGAATAAATGTTGAGAAGTGGTAGGGAATAAACGCGGATGACTAACAGTTAATTAAAGCTAAGCAATGATAGTCGACTAGCTATTTATTGGTGGTTTCCAG
>JASDQU010026420.1:0-19293 GCA_032191745.1 Picea mariana
CTGTTTTTTCAAAAAACATCATTTAGGGCCTCAAAATGGCCCCGGAAGTTAAAAACTGCTAAAAATAGTAAATTACCAAAATTTCCAGAAACATGTTTTGGGCCAGTTGGAGAAGGTGGCTGGCCATCGATATCCACCTGGATCAATCCTCCCTCCTTAGGAAGTAATGGTCTCCATTGCGTTGAGGTCCCGTGATGCAGGAGCATCTCTCCACGTCAGCCAGCCAACCAGCCAGCCACGCCGGTGAATTCAAATTGAACGCTAAGAGAGAGGCACAACCTCATTTAAATATGAATTCAATGTAATTAAATGTCTAATATGGTGAGCTATAGAGTCGTGCCTTTGCGCAGTCTATAGATAAGATCATCCATTAATGTTTGTATGGATGAGATATAGATCTAGATTCTAGACTAGACAACCCATTCAATGTAATTGAATAGGGTAGGTAGGTTGCAGAGAAGCGCTCGAAGAGCCCCCTCAGGTAAAAGAGATTTTCATATCTCATTTTGTAAGTAGTGGAAAAAGAGTAGAAAGTTCGGTGAGTATATTTCTGTGAGTAGAGAGCATAAGAGGGAAGAGTCGAGACCTTGTTATAGGTCGTGCTCGGGAACACAGTGTAAATATAGGCATTTGCCATATTTAATACAAAGAGAAGTTTTTCCTACATTATTCTATGTTATGTGAATGTATGTGAGTGTTCTTTTATGCTGTAGATGTATACTGTAGTTGTGCATTTTCAGGAGTTGTTTTTTATTTCAGATGAAGCTCTTTGAGGCTTCACACCAGGACGGTGTGACAGAACAATGTGGGTTCTGAGAGCTGTGCACAGAGGTTTCACTTCTGAACACTGTGGGTTCAGACAAAGATGTGCTGCGACACAAGAACTGAAGTCAACAACTCAGAGTAAGACCTCAAGTTTGATGAACACCTTAGAGGCAAGGCTATGTGAGAGAAGACACAGTTGCAGACAGAACTTAGCTGTGAGTTCTGTAAAGGATCTGCCAAGTGGGCATTGAGCACAGGCACAAGGTGCAATGGGAGGAACTCTATTGTGAGTTCAGACAGAAGCAAGAATCACTGAGGATTCTGAGAGCTCTGCCAGGTGGGCATTGAGCAGGTGCAAAGGGTGCACATAAGAGAAGAAAAAAACTGCTGGAAGTTCTGAGAAGATACTCTTCCAGGTGGGCATTGAGTAGGTGTGCAGACAGGCACAGGGAAGAGAAGAGAACTCTTTGAGTTTTGGAATTCAGAGGAAGAATCCACTGAAGGATATTCACAGGGTCATTGAATACCCTGAAAGGCTCAGCAAGAGGGTGCTAGAGCAAAAGGATTGTCAAGAGGGCATTATATTCTCCATCTACAAGAGAAGAAAGAAAGACAAAATCCCTTAGAGGTCTGAGCGTGCCATAAGCTCAGGAGAGACAACACCATGTGTGTGTGAAGACTCTGCAGAGGCACAGAAGTCAACAGGATCCCTTGGGGATTCGAGAGTAAAAGCTCAGGAGGAACAACATTTTCATATGTGGAGGCGAACTCAAATTCGAGAGCTCGCCGGAGGAAACAGACAAAGGTTGAGGCCTTTGGAAATTCAAAATTTCTCCCAAGTTTGGGAAGAAAGTGCATAGCTCAGGAGGGAGCACAGCCGTCGTCAGATCGGCTGGGGAAAAGGAAATATGGACCATTGGTTTTCACATCTAGGAGAATCTTAGGAGAAGCATCCAGAAGAGGAGATCTCTAGTCATTAGATCTCACTCAAATACCCATCAGCCGTTGGGTCGGGTGAAGGCGCGCAGTGCTTAGCCTCTGGAGTAAGCGCGCAGGAGAAATGATCTGAGCCGTCGGATCTGGAGAAAATTTCCCATCAGCCGTTAGATTGGATAGGAGTTGCACGAGGTTTACCTTCATGGACAGGAGGCAGAAAATCCTGATGAGAGGGGTAGCCATTGGGATAGCAGTCATCGGGAAATCGGGATTCTCGAGGTGGAGAAAATTGAGACGATTCAAGTCTCTAAATACCAAGGAGATCTGGACCGTCCGTTAGTGGAGACACGTGGCAGGGATCAAAGCATCGGGAGTCTAGATATCGACATTCCCATGGACAGGAGATCGGGTAAGTCCACTTTGAAAACCCTGACACAAATGTCAGCCGTCTGTTTGGGGAGATAGATGTCAGAAATCCGCAGAGAGTCGGTATATCGACTATCAGGAAATCAGAGTTCTTGAGGTTGAAAGAATCGGGACATCAAAAGTATCAAAATCCCGAGAGTTAATCAGGACCATCCATTTGGAGAGGACGCGTGTCAGAAATCAGAGCCATCAGGGGAAGGCCCGACAGGAGGTCCTCCATCGACAAATCGGGGATCGACATTTCGTGAGTCCCGTGGACATACGCGTTTCAGCATTGGAAAGCCAGAAACCCTGATAGGAGTATATGGTCGCGGTCATATGAAAGGTTGTCATGTGGACCAGGGCATAGCCAAGAAGGGCTAAGGCCAAAGTGTATCGGGAATCGGAGGATCACGATTCCAGGGGACATTGAGCTTCGTCATTGGAAAGACCGAAACCCCGACAAGGGGGCAGTGCCATTATGGCCCAGCTATCAGCGTAACAGAGAGTCGGGATTCGAGGAATCGTGAATCCTGTGGGCATATGAATTTTGGCATTGGAAACTCTGAAACCCCGACGAGGGATAAGACTGAGGCCACGGGCATAGCGGTCATATGAAACAGAGTCTATCCAAGAGGGCTAACGCATGAAGAGTGCATCGGGATTCGAAGGATAATGAATCCTACGGATGATTGTATTTGGACATTGGAAAGTCCGAAACCTCGATGGGAGACAAGGCTGCGGTCTTGTGAGATAGAGGTGGTGTGGACCAAAAGTTTAGCCTGGAGGGCTAACAGGAATTGGGGCACATCGGGAAATTGAAATCCAAAACCCTGATGGGAGAATATAAGGCTGCAGTCTTATGAGAGTGATCATATGGACCAGAGGGCATAGCAAGGAGGGGCTAAGGCCGGGCAGAGAGCTCATCGGTGATCAAGGACTCAAGAGGTAAATAAATCTTGACATCGGGGAACGCGAAACCCCAAAACTTGAAATTAAGATCAGGGAAAGAGTGTGGTCATGTGCAGAAGGCTGTGCGGGTGAAGAAAGGACCTATGGATCAGGTTTTCACAGAGATTCCAGCAGGGAATCAAAAGAGTCGCTTTGGCTCATGTAGTTGATTGAGTGATCCTATGAGTGGGTGTTGGAGGTTTCTCGTGCCTGCGTCAAGTGGTATCAGAGCAGGAAATTCATCTATATATTTCAGGTGAAAGAAGACAGAGTTGTCGAGGACTCTGTAAGGATTGTTTGCAGGTAGGCAGCAATCAAGTAGACAGTCGGCAGGACTGCAGGATGAAGCTGGTAGAACTCTTAGTGCAGAGTGACAGTAGCAGGTTTGCTA
The DNA here is from genome assembly GCA_032191745.1 of Picea mariana. NCBI lineage: Eukaryota > Viridiplantae > Streptophyta > Pinopsida > Pinales > Pinaceae > Picea > Picea mariana. Next base: position 3,449 of record JASDQU010026420.1, read on the forward strand.
GGAGAGCAGACAGAGATAGCAACATGGCTATTGAAGGCCGTAGGTATGATGGAAGGAAAAAATCAGAGCTATGGAGAAAAAAAGGTATGGATAAAGAGCTCAGTGATATAATGAAATAAATAGATAAGATCAAACTGCGGATGCGACAGGATAATAAGATGGTTCAGGTATGTGAACCAGAGACTGGAAAATTTCTCGGTGAAGAGAATGAAATGGGATCAGTTGAAGATCTCAAAGACTACTAGGAGGGAAGCGAAAGGTTTTCAGTTTGCTAGGTGGGCAAGGAAACAGAGATGGAATTAGTTGATTCCATGGTCTACTAGGAGGGAAACAGAGACATCCCATATTGTGAGATGGGTAGGGATGAGAAGGTGAATTTTGATTAGCCCGAGGAGCTGACCGAGAAGATGAGATTGTCTGAGGGTCTCATAAATTCAGAGGTGAGTTTGGATCAGCATGTGCAGCTGAACGAGGAGGAGGATTTGGAGCCTTATGATGATTGGGGGAATTGGGATATTCCTACCACTTGCCCGAGAGGAGGCAGAAGTCTATGTTGCAGAGAGAGCAACGACAGTAGAAGAACAGTCAGCTGAGACTATCAAGGAGGAATTGGAGCAGGTTTTGGAAGCTACCCAAGAAGGAAAAGAGAGTGAGCATTCTGAGGTATGTCTCAATGAATTCATCAAAGAAGTTGAGGAAGTTGTAGCACTGAAGTTGACAACAGAAGATAAAGTTATCACTCCATGGGAGATGGAGCTAGAGATGTTGGAGGATTGGTTGAACAATCCAGAGCCAGCGAGAGAACTGACAGAAGTTGAGCTGTCAGAGAAGGTGACTGGACAAACATTCAATCAGGAGGAGACTATAGAGCCAAAGTCTGCAGCAGAGTGGCAACTTGAGGCCACAGATGAAGATGAAGAAGAAGGCATGGGGGATCATGATGATCTACCCAATTGCAGGAAAATTTTGCAACTGAAGAGACTGCATGAACAGAGCCATCCACTGGAGCAGCTGGATGAAGTGATAGAAGAGATCAGAAGGCTGATGTTGAGGTCAGTAGAGACTACCAGCGAGGAGAGGCTGAGCGGAAGAGAAGCAACAACAGCATAGAAGCAATAACAACAGCAGAATGGAGCAGATGGGAAGCTCCAAATGTTTGTTTAGGATCCAGGAGGATTTCCAAAGCTGAGAGAGGGGAATCTCATGAGCAAGAGCTCATGAATTTTTCAGCTGAGGAGTTTGATGCAGGAGCATCTCTCCACATCAGCCATCCAGTCGCGCTAGCGAATTCAAATCGAACGCTAAGAGAGAGGCGTAGCCTCATTTAAATCTGAATTCAATGTAATTAAATGTCTAAGCTGGTGAGTTGTAGAGCTGTACCATTGCACAGGCTGTAGATAATATCAGCCATTAATTTTTGTATGGATGAGATCTAGATCTAGATTCTGGACTAGACATCCCATTCAATGTAATTGAATAGGGTAGGTAGGTTGGAGGGAAGCGCTTGAACAACCCCCTCAGGTAAAAGATATTTTCATATCTCATTTTGTAAGTAGTGGAAAAAGAGTAGGAAGTTAGGTGAGTAGAGTTCTGTGAGTAGAGAGAAGAAGAGGGAAGAGCCGAGACCTTGTTACAGGCTGTGCTCAGGAACACAGTGTAAATATAGACATTTGTCATATTTAATACAAAGAGAAGTTTTTCCTGCATTATTCTGTGTTATGTGAATGTCTGTGAGTGTTCTTTTATGTTGTATATGTATACTGTAGTTGTGCATTTGCAGGAGTTGTTTTTTATTTTAGGTGAAGGTCTTTGAGGCTTCACACCAGGAGGGTGTGACAGAACACTATGGGTTCTGAGAGTCGTGCACAGAGGTTGCACTTCTGAACACTACGGGTTTAGATAAAGACATGTTGTGGCACAAGAACTGAAGTTAGCAACTCAGAGTAAGACCTCAAGGTTGTTGAACACCTTGGAGGCAAGGCTGTGTGAGAGAAGACACAGTTGCAGATAGAACTTAGTTGTGAGTTCTGTAAAGGATCTGCCAAGTGGGAATTGAGCACAGACACAAGGTGCAGTGGGAGGAACTCTGTTGTGATTTCAGACAGAGGCCAGAATCACTGAGGATTCTGAGACCTCTAGTAGGTGGGCATTGAGCAGGTGCAAAGGGTGCACAGAAGAGAAGAACAGAACTACTGGAAATTCTGAGAAGATACTCTACCAGGTGGGCATTGAGTAGGTGTGCAGACAGACACAGGGAAGAGAAGAGAATTCTTTGAGTTTTGGAATTCAGAGGAAGAATCCACTGAAGGATCTTCACAGGGTCATTGAATACCTTGAAAGGCTCAGCAAGAGGGTGCTGGAGAAAAAGGATTGTCAGGAGAGCATTATATTCTCCATCTGCAGGAGAAGAAAGAAAGACAAAATCCCTTAGGGGTCTGAGCGTGCCATAAGATCAGGAGAGACAGCACCATGTGTGTGTGAAGACTCTGCAGAGGTGCAGAAATCAACAGAATCCCTTGGGGATTTGAGATTAAAAGCTCAGAAAGAACAACATTTTTATACGTGGAGGAAAACTCAAAGTCGAGAGCTCACAGGAGGAAACAGACAAAGGTTGAGGCCTTTGGAAATTTGAAATTTCTCCCAAGGTTGGGAAGAAAGTGCGTAGCTCAGGAGGAAGCCCAGTTGTCGTCAGATCGGCTGGGAAAAAGGAAATCTGGACCATTGGTTTTCACATCTAGGAGAAGCTTAGGAGAAGCGTCCAGAGGAGGAGATCGTCAGTCATCAGATCTCACTCAAATACCCATCAGCCGTTGGGTTGGGAGAAGGCGCACAGAGTTTAGCCTCTAGAGTAAGTGCGCAGAAGAAATGATATGAGTCGTCAGATCTAGAGCAAATTTCCCATCAGCCGTCATATTGGATAGGAGCTGCACAAGGTTTAACTTCATGGACAGGAGGCAGAAAATCTCGACGAGAGGCATAGCCATCGGGATAGCAGTCATCGGGAAATCGGGATTCTCGAGGTGGAGAAAATCGAGATGCTTCAAGTCTCAAAATACCGGGGAGATCTGGACCTTCTGTTAGTGGAGACACATGGTAGGAATCGAAGCATCGAGAGTCGGGATATCGACATTCCCGTGGATAGGAGATCGGGTAACTCCACTTTGAAAACTCCGACACAAATCTCAGTCGTCTGTTTGGGGAGACAGGTGTCAGAAATCCGTAGAGAGTCGGTATATTAGCTATCGGGAAATCGAAGTTCTTGACGTCGAAAGAATCGAGACATCAAAAGTCTCAAAATCCTGAGAGTTAATCAGGGCCGTCCATTTGGAGAGGAAGCGTGGAAGACATTAGATCCATCAGGGGAAGGCCCGACAGGAGATCGTCCATCGGCAAATCGGGGATCGGCATTTCACAAGTCTCGTGGACATACACGTTTCGGCATTGGAAAGCTCGAAACCTCGACAGGATTATATGGTTGCAGTCATATGAAAGGTGGTCGCATGGACCAGGGCATAGCCAGGAAGGGCTAAGGCCAAATCGTATCCAGGGGACATGTGAGTTTCGGCATTGGAAAGCCCGAAACCCCGACAAGGGGGAAGTGCCATTGTGGGCCAGCTATCAACATATTAGATAAGAAGGAAAGCTCTGTTGTGTGGGGGCCAGCTGTCAGTGTAGCATAGAGTCAGGATTCGAGGAATCAGAAATCCCATGGGCATATGCATTTTGGCATTGGAAACCCCGAAACCCCAATGAGGGATAAGACTAAGGTCACGGGGATAATGGTCATAAGAACCAGAGTCTAGCCAAGAGGGCTAACGCGTGAAGAGCACGTCAGGATTTGAGGGATCATGAATCCTGAGGACGATTGTATTTGGGCATTGGAAAGTCTGAAACTCCGATGGGAGACAAGGTTACGGTCTTGTGAGATAGAGGTTGTGTGGACTAAAAGTTTAGCCTGGAGGGCTAACAGGAATTGGGACGCATCGGGAAATTGAAATCCAAAACCCCAATAGGAGGATATAAGGCTGCAGTCTTATGAGAGCGGTCATATGGACCAGAGGGCATAGCCAGGAGGGGATAAGGTCAGGCAGAGAGCTCATCGGTGATCGGGGACTCAATAGGTAAAGAACTCTTGACATCGGGGAAGGTGAAACCCCAAAACATGAAATTAACATCAGGGAAAGAGTGCAGTCATGTGCAGAAGGCCGTGCGGGTGAAGAAAGGACCTGTGGATCAGGTTTTCACAGAGATTCCAGCAGGGAATCAAAAGAGTCGCTTTGGCTCATGTAGTTGATTGAGCTATCCTGTGAGAGGGTGTTGGAGGTTTCTCGCACCTGCGTCAAGTTACGATACTCTCCCAGGTGGGCATTGAGTAGGTGTGCAGACAGGCACATGGAAGAGAAGAGAATTCTTTGAGTTATGGAATTCAGAGGAAGAATCCATTGAAGGATCTTCACAGGGTCGTTGAATACCCTGAAAGGCTCAGCAAGAGGGTGCTGGAGCAGAAGGATTGTCAGGAGGGCATTATATTCTCCATCTGCAGGAGAAGAAAGAAAGACAAAATCCCTTAGGGGTCTGAGCATGCCATAAGCTCAGGAGAGACAACACTCTGTGTGTGTGAAGACTCTGTAGAGGTGCAGAAGTCAACAAAATCCCTTGGGGATTCGAGAGTAAAAGGTCAGGAGGACCAACGTTTTCATACACGGAGGCGAACTCGAAGTTGAGAGCTCACATGAGGAAACAGACAAAGGTTGAGGCCTTTGGAAATTCAAAATTTCTCCCAAGGTTGGGAAGAAAGTGCGTAGCTCAGGAGGGAGCACAGTCGTCGTCAGATCGGCTGGGGAAAAGGAAATCTAGACCATTGGTTTTCACATCCAGGAGAATCTTAGGAGAAGCATCCAGAGGAGGAGATCATCAGTCGTCGGATCTCACTCAAATACCCATCAGCCGTTGGGTCGGGTGAAGGCGGGTAGAGTTTAGCCTCTAGAGTAAGCGCGCAGGAGAAATGATCTAAGCCGTCAGTTTTGGAGAAAATTTCCCATCATCCGTCAAATTGGATAGGAGCTGCACGAGGTTTACCTTCATGGACAGGAGGCAGAAAATCCCGATGAGAGGCGTAGTCATCGGGAAATCGGGATTCTCGAGGTGGAGAAAATTGAGACGCTTCAAGTCTCGAAATACCAGGGAGATCTGGACTGTCCGTTAGTGGAGACACGTGGTGGGGATCGAAGAATCAGGAGTCGAGATATCAACATTCCCGTGGACAGGAGATCGAGCAAGTCTACTTTGAAAACCCTGACACAAATCTCAGCCATCTGTTTGGGGAGACAGGTGTCAGAAATCCATAGAGAGTCGGTATATTGGCTATCGAGAAATCATAGTTCCCGAGGTCGAAAGAATCGAGACATCAAAAGTCTCAAAATCCCGAGAGTTAATCATGGTCGTCCATTTGGAGAGGATACATGGCAGAAATTAGAGCCATCATGGGAAGGCCCGACAGGAGATCGTCCATCAGCAAATCGGGGATCGACATTTCGTGAGTCCCGTGGACATACACGTTTCGGCATTGGAAAGCCCGAAACCCCGACAGGAGTATATGGTCGCAGTCATATGAAAGGTGGTCGTGTGGACCAGGGCATAGCCAGGAAGGGCTAAGGCCAAAGCGTATCGGGAATCAGAGGATCACGAGTCCAGGGGACATGTGAGTTTCGGCATTGGAAAGCCCGAAATCCCGACAAGGAGAAAGTGCCATTGTGGGCCAGCTGTCAGCGTATCAGATATAGAGGAAAGCTATGTTGTGTGGGGGCCAACTGTCAGCGTAGCGGAGATTCGGGATTTAAGGAATTGGGAATCCCATGGGCATATGCATTTTGGCATTGGAAACCCCAAAACCCCAACGAGGGATAAGACTGAGGTCACGAGGATAACGTTCATATGAACCAGAGTGTATCCAAGAGGGCTAACGCGTGAAGAGCGCGTTGTGATTTGAGGGATCATGAATCCTGAGGACGATTTTATTTGGAGATTGGAAAGTCCAAAACCCTGATGGGAGACAAGGCTGCGGTCTTGTGAGATAGAGGTCGTGTGGACCAAAAGTTTAGCCTGGAGGGCTAGCAGGAATTGGGGTGCATCGAGACATTGAAATCCAAAACCCCGATAGGAGGATATAAGGCTGCAGTCTTATGAGAGTGGTCATATGGAACAAAGGGCATAGCCATGAGGGGCTAAGGTCGAGCAGAGATCTCATTGGTGATAGGGGACTCAAGAGGTAAAGAACTCTTGACGTCAGGGAAGGCAAAACCCCGAAACATGAAATTAACATCAGGGAAAGAGTGCAGTCATGTGCAGAAGGCCGTGCAGGTGAAGAAAGGACCTGTGGATCGAGTTTTCACAGAGATTCCAGCAGGGAATCAAAAGAGCCGCTTTGGCTCATGTAGTTTATTGAGCGATCCTGTGAGCAGGTGTTGGAGGTTTCTCACGCCTGCGTCAAGTTACGATACTCTGCCAGGTGGGCATTGAGTAGGTGTGCAGACAGGCATAGGGAAGAGAAGAGAATTCTTTGAGTTATGGAATTCAGAGGAAGAATCCATTCAAGGATCTTCACAGGGTCATTGAATACCCTGAAAGGCTCAGCAAGAGGGTGTTGGAGCAGAAGGATTGTTAGGAGGGCATTATATTCTCCATCTGCAGGAGAAGAAAGAAAGAAAAAATCCCTCAGGGGTCTGAGCGTTCCATAAGCTCAGGAGAGACAACACAGTGTGTGTGTGAAGACTCTGTAGGGGCACATAAGTCAAAAAAATCCCTTGGGGATTCAAGAGTAAAATCTTAGGAGGAACAACATTTTCATACACGGAGGCGAACTCGAAGTTGAGAGTTCGCCTCCGTGTATGANACATGAGGAAACAGACAAAGGTTGAGGCCTTTGGAAATTCGAAATTTCTCCCAAGGCTGGGAAGAAAGTGCGTAGCTCAGGAGGGAGCACATTCACTGTCAGATCGGCTGGGGAAAAGGAAATCTGGACCGTTGGTTTTCACGTCTAGGAGAAGCTTGGGAGAAGCATCCAGAGGAGGATATCATCAGTCGTCAGATCTCACTCAAATACCCGTCAGCCGTTGGGTCGAGTGAAGGCACCCAGAGTTTAGCCTCTAGAGTAAGCGCACAGGAGAAATGATCTGAGCCGTCAGATCTGGAGTAAATTTCCCATCAGCCGTCATATTGGATAGGAGGTGCATGAGGTTTACCTTCGTGGACAGGAGGCGGAAAATCCCGATGAGAAGCGTAGTCATTGGGAAATCGGGATTCTCGACGTGGAGAAAATCTAGACGCTTCAAGTCTCGAAATACCAGGGAGATCTGGACCATCCGTTAGTGGAGACATGTGGCGGGGATGAAAGCATCGGGAGTCGGGATATTGACATTCCTGTGGACAAGAGATCAGGTAAGTATACTTTGAAAACCCCGACACAAATCTCAGTCGTCTGTTTGGGGAGACAGGTGTCAAAAATCTGCAAAGATTCGGTATATTGGATATCGGGAAATCAGATTTCCTGAGGTCGAAAGAATCGGGACATCAAAAGTCTTGAAATCTCGAGAGTTAATCAGGGTCGTCCATTTGGAGAGGACGTGTGGCAGAAATCAAAGCCATCAGGGGAAGGCCCGACAAGAGATCGTCCATCGGCAAATCGGGGATCGACATTTCGCGAGTCTCGTGGAAATACGCATTTCGGCATTGGAAAGCCCAAAACCCCAATAGGAGTATATGGTCGTGATCATATGAAAGGTGGTCACGTGGACCAGGGCATAGCCAGAAAGGGCTAAGGCCAAAATGTATCGGGAATCGGAGGATCGCGAGTCCAGGGGACATGTGAGTTTTGGCATTGGAAAGCCCGAAACCCCGACAAGGGGTGAGTGCCATTGTGGGCCAGCTGTCAGCGTATCGGATAAGGAGGAAAGATCCATTGTGTGGGGGCCAGCTATCAGCGTAGCAGAGAGTCGGGATTCGAGGATAATACTGAGGTCACGGGAAAATGGTCATATGAACCAGAGTCTAGCCAAGAGGGCTAATGCGTGAAGAGCGCCGTCGATATTCGAGGGATTGTGAATCCTGAGGACGATTGTATTTGGACATTGGAAAGTCCGAAACCCCGATGGGAGACAAGGCTGCGGTCTTGTGAGATAGAGGTCATGTGGACCAAAATTTTAGCCTAGAGGGCTAACAGGAATTGGGGCGCATCGGGAAATTGAAATCCAAAACTCCGATAGGAGGATATAAGGCTGCGGTCTTATGAGATAGGTCATATGGAACAGAGGGCATAGCTAGGATGGGCTAAGGTCAGGCAGAGAGCTCATCGGTGATTGGGGACTCAAGAGGTAAAGAACTCTTGATGTCGGGGAATGAGAAACCCCAAAACCTGAAATTAACATCAGGGAAAGAGTGCGGTCATGTGCAAAAGGCCGTGCGGGTGAAGAAAGGACATGTGAATTGGGTTTTCACAGAGATTCCAGCAGGGAATCAAAAGATCCACTTCGGCTCATGTAGTTGATTGAACGATCCTGTGAGCGGGTGTTGGAGGTTTCTCGTGCCTGCATCAAGTTACGATACTCTGCCAGGTGGGCATTGAGTAGGTGTGCAGACAGTGCACAGGGAAGAGAAGAGAACTCTTTGAGTTATGGAATTCAGAGGAAGAATCCACTGAAGGATCTTCACAGGGTCATTGAATACCCTGAAAGGCTTAGCAAGAGGGTGCTGGAGCAGAAGGATTGTTAGGAAGGCATTATATTCTCCATCTGCAGGAGAAGAAAGAAAGACAAAATCCCTTAGGGGTCTGAGCGTGCCATAAGCTCAGGAATGACATCACCCTGTGTGTGTGAAGACTTTGCAGAGGTGCAGAAGTCAACAGAATCCCTTGGGGATTCAAGAGTAAAATCTCAGAAGGAATAGTGTTTTCATACGTGGAGGTGAACTCGAAGTTGAGAGCTCACAGGAGGAAATAGACAAAGGTTGAGGCCTTTGGAAATTAGAAATTTCTCCCAAGGTTGGGAAGAAAGTGCGTAGCTCAGGAGGGAACACAGTCACTGTCAGATCGGCTGGGGAAAAGGAAATCTAGACCATTGGTTTTCACGTCCAGGAGAAGCTTAGGAGAAGCATCCAGAGGAGGATATCGTCAGTCGTCGGATCTCACTCAAATACCCATCAGCCGTTGGGTCAGGTGAAGGTGCACAGAGTTTAGCCTATGGAGTAAGCGCGTAGGAGAAATAATCTGAACCATCAGATCTGGAGAAAATTTCCCGTCAACCGTCAGATTGGATAGGAGCTGCACAAGGTTTACCTTCGTGGATAGGAGGCAAAAAATCCCAAAGAGAGGCATAGCCATCAGGATAGCAGTCATCGGGAAATCAGGATTCTCAAGGTGGAGAAAATCGAGACGCTTTAAGTCTCGAAATCCTGGGGAGATCTGGACAGTCCGTTAGTGGAGACATGTGGTGGGGATCGAAGCATCGGGAGTTGGGATATCGGCATTTCCATGGACAAGAGATCGGGCAAGTCAACTTTGAAAACCTCGACCCAAATTTGAGCCGTCTTTTTGGGGAGACAGGTGTCAGAAATCCATAGAGAGTTGGTATATTGGCTATTGGGAAATCGAAGTTCCTGAGGTCGAAATAATCGGGACATAAAAAGTCTCAAAATCCCGAGAGTTAATTAGGGCCGTCCATTTGGAGAGGACACATGGCAGAAATCAGAGCCATCAAGGGAAGGCCCGATAGGAGGTCCTCCATCTGCAAATCGGGGATCGGCATTTCGCGAGTCCCGTGGACATATGCGTTTCAGCATTTGAAACCCTGAAAACCCGACAGGAGTATATGGTCACGGTCATATGAAAGGTGGTCGCGTGGACCAGGGCATAGCCAGAAAGGGCTAAGGCCAAAGCATATCAGGAATTAGAGGATCGCGAGTCCAAGGGACATGTGAGTTTCAGCATTGGAAAGCCCAAAACCCCGACAAGGGGGAAGTGCCATTGTGGGCCAGCTGTCAGCGTATCAGATAAGGAGGGAATCTCCGTTGTGTGGGGGTCATCTGTTAGCATAGCGGAGAGTCAGGATTCAAGGAATCGGGAATCCCATAGGCATATGCATTTTGGCATTGGAAACCACGAAACCCTGACGAGGGATAAGACTGAGGTCACGGGGATAATGGTCATATGAACTAGAGTCTATCCAAGAGGGCTAACGCGTGAAGAGCACTTTGGGATTAGAGGGATTGTGAATCCTGAGGACGATTGTATTTGGACATTGGAAAGTTCGAAACCCCGATGGGAGACAAGGCTGCGGTCTTGTGAGATAGAGGTCGTGTGGACCAAAAGTTTAGCCTGGAGGGCTAACAGGAATTGGGGCGCATTGGGAAATTGAAATCCAAAACCCCGATAGGAGGATATAAGGTTGCGGTATTATGACAGTGGTCATATGGACTAGAGGGCACAGCTAGGAGGGGCTAAGGCTGGGCAGAGAGCTCATCAGTGATCGGAGACTCAAGAGGTAAATAACTCTTGACGTCAGGGAACGTGAATCCCCGAAACCTGAAATTGAGATCAGGAAAAGAGTGCGGTCATGTGTAGAAGGTTGTGCGGGTGAAGAAAGGACCTGTGGATTGGGTTTTCATATATATTCTAGCAGGGAATCAAAAGAGCCACTTCGGATCATGTAGTTGATTGAGCGATCCTGTGAGCGGGTGTTGGAGGTTGCTCGCGCCTGGGTCAAGTGGTATCAGAGAAGGAAATTCATTTGTATATTTCAGGTGAAAGAAGACAGAGTTGATGAGGACTCTGTAAGGATTGTTTGTAGGTAGGCAACAATCAAGTAGATAGTCGGCAGGACTGCAAGATGAAGCTGGTAGAACTCTTAGTGCGGAGTGACAGCAGCAGGTTTTCTAGGAGAGCAGACAGAGACAACAACATGGCTACTAAAGGCCGTAGGCATGCTGGAAGGAAAAACTCAGAGCTATGGAGAAAAAAAGGTATGGATAGAGAGCTCACTGATATAATAAAATAAATAGACAAGCTCGAACTGCGGATGCGGCAGGATAAGAATAGGGTTCAGGTATGTGAACTAGAGACTGGAAAATTTCTCGGTGAAGAGAATGAAATGGGATCAGTTGAAGATCTCGAAGACTGCCAGGAGGGCAGTGAAAGGTTTCCTGTTTTCCAGGTGAGCAAGGAAATAGAGATGGAATTAGTTGATTCCATGGTCTGCCAGGAGGGCAGCAGAGACATCCCATATTGCTAGATGGGTAGGGATGAGCAGGTGAATTTTGATTAGCTCGAGGAGCTGACCGAGCAGATGAGACTGTTTGAGGGTTTTCAAATTCAGAGGTGAGTTTGGATCAGCATGTGCATCTGACCGAGGAGGATGATTTGAGGAGCCTTATGATGATTAGGGGAATTGGGATATTCCTACCACTTGCTCGAGAGGAGGTAGAAGTCTGTGTTGTAGAGAGAGCAGCGACAGCAGAAGAACATTCGGCTGAGACTGTCAAGGAGGAATTGGAGCAGGTTTTGGAAGCTGACCAAGAAGGAAAAGAGAGTGAGCATTCTGAGGAATGGCTCAATGACTTCAGCCAAGAAGCTGAGGAAGTTGTAGCACTGAAGCTAACAGCAGAAGATAAAGTTAGCACTCCATGGGAGATGGAGCTCGAGATGTTGGAGGATTGGCTGAACAATCTAGAGCCAGCAAGAGAACTGAAAGAAGTTGAGCTGTCAGAGAAGGTGACTGGAAAAACATTTAGTCAGGAGGAGACTACAAAGTTGAACTCTACAGCAGAGTGGCAACTTGAGACCACATATGAAGATGAAGAAGAAGGCATGGGAGATCATGATGATCTACCCAATTGCAGGAAAATTTTGCAGCTAAGGAGACTGCATGAACAGGGCCAACCACTGGAGCAGTTGGATGAAGTGATAGAAGAGATCAGAAGGCTAATGTTGAGGTCAGCAGAGACTGCCAGCAAGGAGAGGCTGAGCAGAAGAGAAGCAAGCAGAAGCGCAGAAGCAATAGCAGGAGCAGAATGGAGCATATGGGAAGCTCCAGATGTTTGTTTGGTATCCAGGAGGATTTCCAAAGCTGACAGAGGGGAAGCTCGTGAGGAGGAGCTCATGAATTTTGTAGCTGAGGAGTTTGATGCAGGAGCATCTCTCCACGTCAGCCAGCCAGCCACGACGGTGAATTCAAATCGAACGCTAAGAGAGAGGCGCGACATCATTTAAATTTGAATTCAATGTAATTAAATGTCTAAGCTGGTGAGTTGTAGATTTGTGTCTTTGCACAGGCTGTAGATAAGATTGGCCATTAATGTTTGTATGGCTGAGATCTAGATCTAGATTCTGGACTAGACAACCCATTCAATGTAATTGAATAGGGTAGGTAGGTTGGAGGGAAGTGCTCGAAGAGCCCCCTCAGGTAAAAGATATTTTCATATATCATTTTGTAAATAGTGGAAAAAGAGTAGGAAGTTAGGTGAGTAGAGTTCTGCGAGTAGAGAGCAAAAGAGGGAAGAGTCGAGACCTTGTTACAGTCCGTGCTTAGGAACACAATGTAAATACAGGCATTTTCCATATTTAATACAAAGAGCATTTTTTTCTGCATTATTCTGTGTTATGTGAATGTCTATGAGTGTTCTTTTATGCTGTAGATGTATATTGTAGTTGTTCATTTGCAAGAGTTTTTTTTTATTTTAGGTGAAGGTCTTTGAGGCTTCACACCAGGAGGGTGTGACATAACACTGTGGGTTCTAAGAGCCGTGCACAGAGTTTGCACTTCTGAACACTGTGGGTTTAGACAAAGACGTGCTGTGGCACAAGAAATGAAGTCAAAAACTCAGAGTAAGACCTCAAGGTTGTTGAACACCTTGGAGGCAAGGCTGTGTGAGAGAAGACACAGTTGCAGACAGAACTTAGCTATGAGTTCTGTAAAGGCTCTGCCAAGCGGGCATTGAGCACAGGCACAAGGTGCAATGGGAGGAACTCTGTTGTGATTTCAGACAAAAGACAAAATCACCGAGGATTCTGAGAGCTCTTCCAGGTGGGCATTGAGCAGTTGCAAAGGGTGCACAGAAGAGAAGAACAGAACTGCTAGAAGTTTTGAGAAGATACTCTACCAGGTGGGCATTGAGTAGGTGTGCATACAGGCACAGGGAAGAGAAGAGAACTCTTTGAGTTCTGGAATTCAGAGGAAGAATCCACTGAAGGATCTTCATAGTGTCATTGAATACCCTGAAAGGCTCAGCAAGAGGGTGATAGAGCAGAAGGATTGTCAGGAGGGCATTATATTCTCCATCTCCAGGAGAAGAAAGAAAGACAAAATCCCTTAGGGGTCTGAGCATGCCATAAGCTCAGGAGAGACATCACCATGTGTGTGTGAAGACTCTGCAGAGGCACAGAAGTCAACAGAATCCCTTGGGGATTCGAGAGTAAAATCTCAGGAGGAACAAAATTTTCATACGCGGAGGTGAACTCAAAATCGAGAGCTCGCAGGAGGAAACAGACAAAGGTTGAGGCCTTTGGAAATTCAAAATTTCTCCCAAGGTTGGAAAGAAAGTGCGTAGCTCAGGAGGGAGAACAGTCGCCGTCAGATTGGCTGGGGAAAAGGAAATCTGGACCGTTGGTTTTCACGTCTAGGAGAAGCTTAGGAGAAGCGTCTAGAGGAGGATATCGTCAGTCGTCGGATCTCACTCAAATACCCATCAGTCGTTGGGTCAGTTGAAGCCACGCAAAGTTTAGCCTCTGGAGTAAGCGCGCAGGAGAAATGATCTAAGTCATCAGATCTGGAGAAAATTTACCATCAGCCATTAGATTGGATAGGAGCTGCATGAGGTTTACCTTCATGGACAGGAGGTAAAAAATCTTGACAAGAGGTGTAGCCATCGAGATAGCAGTCATTGGGAAATCAGGATTCTCGAGGTGGAGAAAATCGAGATGCTTCAAGTCTCAAAATACCGGGGAGATCTGGACCGTCCTATTGTGGATACACGTGGTGGGGATCGAAGCATCGGTAGTCGGGATATCGGCATTCCCGTGGACAGGATATTGGGTAAGTCCACTTTGAAAAATCCGACACAAATCTGAGCCGTCTGTTTGGGGAGACATGTGTCAGAAATCCGCAGAGAGTCGGTATATTGGCTATCGGGAAATCAGAGTTCTTGAGGTTGAAAGAATCGGGACATCAAAAGTCTTGAAATCCCTAGATTTAATTAGGGTCGTCCATTTTGAGAGTGTTTTAGGATAAATCTGTGAGTATGGACACAAACCGATCTCCCTAGATCCACCTGGATCTAGAACAAAACAGGACAAAATAATACTCTTTCCCTAGATCTAGACTATTGAATGAACTAAGAGGCAAGGATCATGAACATACCTTATGAACGCTTCCTTGAGTCTCTGTTGTTCCAATATTCACTCCAATTCTCTTGTGTCGTTCATATCACAACAATACAAACCAATCAAAGTGAAGGAAAATCAATATATTCAATAGCTAATCTATACATATGATCAAGGAGTTATGTAATAAAGTGATATCATCTTTATGGGAAAGAGACATATTACTTTATTAAATTAAATATGAAAGAGAGATTACAACCTGAGCCTTGATGTCGTAAGGTCCCTTCCAACTATCCTTCATTCCCCACACACTTCTTGCTCCAAGGATTATGAAACCATAGATCTCATAGCCACTCACAATCTATCTTGACAAAGCAAATCTCAAAGCCACTCTAACCAAGCTAATAATTCCAAGCCAACCAAAAGCTAACAAAAGCTAATGCTCACAAGCTAACTTTCTCCATGAGAACTCCTCTCCTTTTATAAGCTGAAGAAGATAAGGTGAGGAGGTTAGGATGATCCCACTAAATCATGAAAGCGAGTAAGATCCAAACCATTCGGATGCCACCTCACCATAGAAGCTTCTCCTTCTAGAAGATTCACGAAAATGCTCATTTTTCCCACGTGCTGGAATGTTCGCACCCGCAACCTGCGAACTGTTCGCACCCTGGCTATAGTGCAACCTACGAGAATTGGTCATTCTCGCATTCTGCATATATAGCAACCTACGAACATCCCTTTTTATAAGGTTTTTACATAGGAAAATGCAATTTCTTTTCTCAGGAGAAGTTCTTCTCCCTTCTCTCTTTAGGAACTCAGGCCACTGACCCCTTCTGAAGGCAATAGATAGGTTTACATCATTAATGATCATAGGGATGACGAAAATAATGTGTAACAGAGATCCCCCCAAAGTATGAAGTTAGAACAGAGTGATCGATGAAATACTTTTTCGAGTGTGTGTAGGGAACAAGGAACAGTCGGTCGGAAACCTGCCAACAAACAAGGAAATACAGTATAATAATATATCATCACTGAGGTAGGCATTCCCATACTCAGAATACAAATGACTCAAAGCATAAATGCCGACATGCGAAGATCCATGTCAAGTAAGACAGATCATGGCCACGAAACATACACTGTGGATCCATGCCAATATGACTCAAATCTGAACATAGCCACCAAAAATACACTGTGGATCTATGTGTTAAAGACTCAAATTTGAACATAGCCACCAGACATACAATGTGGATCTATGCAACAGTACACTGAATATACTCCATTGCAACCTGAATCCGTGAGAAAAGATTCAGGGTCTTCATCTCCACCACTCTATAGTACGAATATAACCATGTGATTACATGTGTTGAAGTCGAACATGGTAGAAACCACTTGATTACCGATCATTAGTGTATACCGTTAACAAGTGCGAGGGAAATCACCATTAATGTCAATGACTCCCAAGGTACACTAGTACAATCCA
>JASDQU010026421.1:0-29645 GCA_032191745.1 Picea mariana
AGGATCCACGTGACGTGCCACATACCACCGGAAAGGGCATGATGTATACTATCCATCCATGGATGTTGTATCTTCATTTTCATTTTCCTTCATTTCCAAATAACTTCATCAATATTCTGGTCCAAAACCCATGACTAGGGTTGACATCAATGACAACAACCAATCTTCCAACAAGTTTTGAGAAAAGGATAAATGGAGGCTAGAAATCTTATTATGGGCTTGAAAACAAGTGTAAGCTAGTAGACCTGTATCTATGGGATACGAAAAAACCTGTATTTGGTACTCTTGTCACTCTTGTTATCTTATATGAATCTGAAATTTATGGATGCATTATAAAGATAGATTATATCCAAAACAATTTTATGACCCTATCATATCCTCCTTATAGAAGCTAGCATTTCCCCCATTAAAATCACGATCATGATTAGGTACTTAATGCACAAGAACAATATAAACAACATGGATGGCAATAAGCTCCCAAAAATTGCTTCAAAATGCAACCAAAACCATAGATGTCAAGTCCAGGCATAATTTTAAGGATGGGAATTTATATTAAAATGTAGAGACATGGGATAATCTTACTCGTCCTTAATATGCAAAATGTAAAATGTTTGGTGATAATTTGGTAAAAATATTCAAATTTCTAAGGATTTTATATAGTTTATATAAAATTTTGGCGATTTTTAAGGTAAAATATTTTTTTTCTATTGAATTTAGGTGAATTGTTTTTAGAAAAAATGGAAATTGGAGAATCCTTTTTTAGGAAAACCATGGAAAATTAGCCCATTTGTGAAATTTATCCCCTAAAATAATCTATGGTCAAGTATTGGCTAAATCATTGGGGGGTAAGACAAATATCTATAATATTAATATGGGACTAATGGTTAAGAACATGTGTTTCCTCTTAAGAGGTCATAGGTTCAAATCCAGAGGGGGGTAGGGTATGTATACCTTCGTAGACTTTACCAGTCAAATCGCTGGGCGGAGGGGGGTCCCTTGTCCCACAAACAAGGGGGTCTCATACACCAATTTGGTGTGTTGGCTTGGCCATGACCTTAAAAATAGATTATTATTATTATTATTATTATTATTATTATTACATCTAAATTTAAGGAAAATCCACAGTGTTATAAGGATTAGAGGATAAAAAGAAATTAAGATACTACAAGGTGGTCAACCCTGATCTAGAAAATCAAAATATCTCTCAATTTTGAATAACCCAAAGAAAAATTCAACATTTCTAAAATTCCAACAAACTCCCACATTTTGCATAGTGAAATTGACCATTGGACAATTCCCAAAACACCATGGGATGAAAGAATCTATCATCTTTGTAGCATTTAGAGGGTTGACGATGAAAATCTCTTTCTCCTAGAGTTCCCTTCTTATGCTCAAATTATATCACAATTTCAAAGTATGTTCGAATTAGATCACAATTTCAAAATATATGTGAGAATATCGCCTTTCCTAACCTCCTAAGTCATCAAAACTATGGTGATCCCGTAAAGGTTCTCTTAAATCTTTTAGAACATCCAAATAAAATTTTAAAGAAATTAAGTATTGGAAATTTTAGTTGTTCTATGAACCAATCATTGTGGAGAGATCACTTTGAAAGGTTTTTCTTCTTCAAGACTAAACCAAATCCTTATGGAGGATGTTGTATCCAGCCATGTTGGACACTATTAAATAGTGACCCACGGTCCTGGAAACTATGACAACAACCCTACTGGAATAACACTATATGTATTATAATATCTGATAGGATGGATTGATCTCCAACTGAGAGAGATCCAACACCCTTTCAAGCTCTGAAGATTTGTGGCTGCAAATCTTCCCAAACTAGTTGTTGCAATGCAAATGCAAGGGCGCAATAGCCAAAGGAGGGCACACTTCTCAGTTAGGGAACTAAACCCTGGAACAATGGAATGAGGATGAGTCATTTTGGTAGTTGGAAGGCTGAGCCATCCACCAAGCTTGCGATCAAACCCTGGATAAGCTATACATGAGCATAGTAAGGAAGGGCGCACTGGTAACTAGGGCACAGTTCAGAAGCTAGGAAATGTTGCAGCTGCAAGTGAAAACATAGAAGAGGAGCGTTGGGAAGGTAAGAGATCAAAGGGATGGATTTTCTTGAGGAGGAGACTGCAAATATTCACAACAACTCTCAGACATACATCACTAAGATAATCAGCAAGAAACCATTACCAACAGCTACAAAACAACAACTTAAAACAAGAACCCTAAACCTAGAACAAGAGAGAAAATAGAATTTGTGTCAAAATAAGCCAACCATTCTATTAGTTCATAGGATCACATTTTATAGAGAAGGGATCTACTTATTTTACATACATAATATTATTCTAATCACAACTTAGACTAAAAACTCTACTCTAGTACATTGTCCCCTATTTTATTAATGGGGTTATAAGGAAGACTAGCTTCCTTATGGCCCAATTCCTCTCTGTTTAGATATGGAAGCGTCCATGCTTCCTCTTTCACATGGGGAAAAATACATTGTACCATGTCTATTGTCATCCACTTTGCTTGTGTTGGATTTTATCCCTTGCATGCCAAAAGGTAAGAAATATATTCTCTTTGGCGAGTAGAGTGGCTCTTGGTCTGGAGAATGGTGTACTGTAATAGAGGAAATTGGAAATCGGTAATGTTGTCCATGGAATGAGTGATGGTGAATGGATCATCAAAGAGTGGTGGCTCAAATAGCTTTAGATTGTTGACATTGATGATGTTGTGTATGCCCAGCTGAGAAGGGAGGTCCAATCGATAGGCATTTTCTCCATTATGTTCCAAAATTGTATAGGGACCATAGTGGAGAGGATATAGTTTATGATGTTGGCCTTTGCAACTTTGTTTGTCTAATAGTAACCAGAAATGATCCCCAGGATGAAAGTAAAGAGGTGTACAATTCTTTTCATGCCTCTACTTTCTCTTGCTTTGGCAGCTTTGGCAGCTTCAACTACTTGAGTTTGGAGATGTGCAATTTCTTGAAGGAATTGTTGGGTTGATCAGATTTGTTCCCTTTCTTTGTGATCTGTGCCTTGTGGATCAAGAGTGAGAGGAAGCTCAACTGGAGAAGTGGGTTGAAACCCAAAGACACTTTGAAAGGAGAGAATCTAGTAGTTGAGTGGGTGGCCCTATCGTAACTATGCTGCAAAATATGTAAATAAGTATCCCATTGTTTGCTACGTGCGAAATGAGTGTGAAGATCATGTACCAGGACATGATTTATTACCTCTGTTTGGCCATCCATTTGAGGATGGAAGGAGGTGGAGAACTTAATCTAAAAACCAAGTAGCGCCCATAGTGTCTGCCAAAAGGAGCTGAGGAATCTTGAGTCTCTATTTGAAATGATAGTTCTAGGTAGACCAAAGTGAGGCCAAACATGTTGAAAATATAATTTCGATGTTTGAACAATTGTAGTAGTCTTGGCACAAGAAATGAAAAATGCCATTTTGGAAAACCAACAGATTGCTACAGAAATGGCATCATGTTTTTTTTTAGTGGTGGGAAATCCACTGAGAAAATCCATTAAAATGGATTCCCTTGGTTTGGAAGGCACTAGGATTTGTTGATACAATCCATGCTTCCAGTTGGAATCTTTGTATTAAGAGAATAAATTACAAGATCGGATGAATTTCTCTACTTGGTGTTGTAGAGATTTCCAATAAAAACGGCGTTGAAGGTTTTGTATTGTCTTTGTTGTACCAAAGTGGCCTCCACAAGAAGAGGCATGGTCTTCCTTGATGAGAAATAAGTGATTCTCTGATTGAGGCACAGATAGCAAGTTGAGCTTGTAGAGTCACCCATTGCGGATGGTGTATTCCAAGAAAGGGGTTTGGTTGACTACTTTTGGTTGATGTAGTGCACCCAAACTTTCTAAAACACATGGTTAATGACATACTTGTCTCTCCATGTGTCATATGAAGCACATCGAAATTATAATATTTGGAGAACCTGATTCGGAGGACAACTGAACAAATATTCCATTTTTTTTAGAGGTCCCCTTCTTGTAGTGAATGACGAGATGGAATGGTTGTATGTAAGATACCCATTTGAGATGTATTTACTCTTGTATCTTTGATTGTGAATTACTGAAAATTATTGGATGGTGATCTGTATGGATAATGATCTCCTTACCCAACAAATAGTGTCTCCATTGCCTTGGAGATTGCATGATGCTGTAGAATTCTTTATCATATGTGCTATAATTTTTCTTAGCATCTAAAAGAGCTTTGAAGTGATACACTACAAGATGTCCTCCCTGTTTAAGTACTGCACCAATAACATATTGAGAGGCATCAGATTTGATCTCAAAGGCCTGAGTCAAGTCTATAAATCTAAGTATAGGGGAAGAACACAAAGCCTACTTGAGGCGAGAAAATTGGTGAGAAACCTCTCCATCCCAAAACAAGTTTTTAGTGTTGTTAGATAATTGATGCAAAGGGTGAGAAATCTGAGAGAAGTGTAAAACAAACTTTCGATAAAAGTTGATACCACCCAAGAAGATTTTTAATTCACTTGTTGAAGAAGGGGTCATCCATTATACCTTTTATGGCACAATTTTTGGGTTGGGAAAATCTTGACCCAACCAAGGAACAAGTGTTATAACTATTGAATCCTACACCCAAAGTCACCTCGATGTAGTTCCCCCACTTCAAGGGTGACTAGGTCACTCTAGGGAGGCGATCATGGTGACCCTAGGGGAATTGAGATGGAGATTGAATGAAGTGGAAATGGATCCCCTATAGTTCAATTCTAAATGGAATTAAGGGTGGGGAGATATGCCTTGTGAATCAAGTAATGGATTCCCCACAAGTATGATCCTTTTTCAGATGAATGTACCTACTCAAGACACAAGAAAACACACCTTGCAAAAGTATATGTTAGTCAGATCAGAAAGTAAAGCTTGTTGTCCCTAATTTGCAGAAATATATGACAGTACATATCATCAATAAAAATATATTATAATCTGCTCAAGGTCGAGTAGAAAATGCAAGAGAAAGACTAGTAATTGACTAGCTAAACTCAAGATGAAAAACCAATGCTCTTAGCACAAAGATAAGGCTGTTGTAAATACTTGTCTACAAAACATTATATCAGCCTTATGGCTGTAACATTCATTGTATTACATCAAGAAAATCAGCCAGTAGAATCCCCTCAAAATTTGCCAAAAAGTGTGCTAGGACAAGTAGAGTAAGTGTGAAAACTTTGAGCAAAACCCAATGGTTGAATAAATAGTTATTTAAGCAAGTATGTTAGGGTTTCTGCAGCCCTAATGTCTGAAGATGAAAATTTGTAACAGAAGCAATAGGTAGCCCTTAGATGAGGATGCCTTAGTGGCTATGAGGTGCCCAAGTCACAAGGAAGACAATCCACTTTTGCAAGAAGTAAAAAGACCGAAATTGACGTTTTCCCAATGCAATAATTTTATATCTCCAATGCAACAAATCAATGACTAGTTCCTTTACTATTGGGTTAATGGAGTCACAAGGATATTAGAGAAGCTACCTCCTTGGGGGTGTAAGCCCTTTTACTTCCCAAGGCAATTTTCTCTAAGCTAGAGTTTAAGCTAAGAGAGTGTATGCCTTTATACTCCTCTTAGAAAACCCTTGTCAATGAATGAGATGAAGAAAAAATGGCGAAGACTATGGTGGGGGTGTATGCCCTTATACTTACCACCTAGCTCCTAGAACAACAATACTTGACTTGAATAAAATTATAGCAAAAGAGTAAAAACCATACCAAGATCAAGAGAGATGCTAAGACAATCCACCACAAGAGCTAGAAATTATTCTTCCATGGCTAGCGCATCACTACTTCCATTAGTCATTCACAAGTGCACAAGAGATAAAGAGATAGTGAGGCCAAAAATTTCAAACTAAAACCTCTCACAAGTGGAGAGTTGTGATTCAAAATGACATCTTATGATCTCTATTTATACAAAAATTAGCCAACATGGCTTGTCCACAAAATAAGCAGTAAAACACAAGATTAGGGGTCAACAACCCTAATCTTTCCCCCTTAACACAATAATATTAAACAATTCACTTAAAATTTCATCTTTTGCTCAATTTAAACCCTAATCTAGGATGATGTCACCCCTTTAGGGGACGTTTTTCCACTTTAGAGCTGGAGAATCATGGAAAGGCCTCCCAAGTCCATGTGTCAAGCATCTAGATGATCTCATCTTGGTGAAAACCCTCTTCTTCTCAAAATGTCCAAGTGCAAATGAGTGGCACCTCACCACCAAGCCCTAGCCCCCAATATCATGACATCATGCTCAAAAGTGGGATGTTTTGCCCCTCCTGGGAAAATTGTTTAGCAAGAAATGGGTGGGCTAGGTCATCCAAGTCATCATCAAGGTTGTCCAAGTCATCTCTCTCTCTCATCTAGCATGTGGTCCCGTGGCATCCAACCTGTGGACTCATAGCCCCATGGAAGCCCAAACTAGGCTTGTTCTGCCAAAATTGTCCACTAGCTAGGTCTTGCAAAAACAAATGGGCACACCCTCCAAGAATCTCAAGTCATAACATCATGATAAGTGGATACAATCAATAAATAAGACATCTAAGCATGCACATCAAATATTACTATATCAAACAATTAACAACTCAAAGACATTATGTGACTTGTCAAGCTTAAGTATGGGAGGGTTGACGAGGCGTTCTATTGGGTAGATCTTGCCCTAGGTCAAGGAGAGCCTCCAAGAGGTCCCTCTCTAAGCCTTGTAGAGTGTATGAGGTGGATTAGGTCAAGACTCAATGAGCATAAGGCTCATGACATACTAGGGGTCGTAGTGTCTCATTCATGGGTGCCTTTGTAGAGGGTGTGTGGTACCTTCGTCCGCAATGCACTTTTTCCAATCCCATTATTTTCCTTTTATCATTATTTATTTATATTTTCTTTAGCACAAGGAGAGGTTGAAGGTCACTACCCTAGCGTGTGGACCAGATGGTGGCAATGTCACCCACAAACGCCTAATGGAAATGGGAAGGCTGGCTCGTGATGAGACCCCCTTTCTCTCAACCATGCAACTGAGAGTCACTGCCTTGGTTTGGTGACCAAATAATGACAATGTCATACCCCTAGATATCCATGGATGTGATAGGTCAGCTCGTGATGATACCTCCTATCTTTCGATCTACCTTTCAAGCATTTCTTTGGTATACTATGGGTCCCCTTTTATTCAAAGATAAGTGTTTTATTGCTTTCTTGGGTGATCCTTGGGCGAAGCATCTAGAAGGTTCATATATGGATTTTATCTTTTACCCAACCCCAACCCCTCTGGGCCTTTAGCCCCTTCTTCCCATAGAATGTAGGGCAACCCCTTTTTGGTTCAATACACCCTAAAATCCAAAGAGATAAGGAAACATAGGGGAATAATGATGGAAATTGGTAAGTATGGTCGAGAACGGTACTATGGCTCATTAAGGGATTTCCATGAAGCAAACCCATTCCCAAAGAAGACCACTTACTAGGGCACAATGTCAACCACCAAGGTGAAGCAGGGAAAAAGGCATAATTTCCAAGTACATATCATGAAATCTATAGCAACCTAATATACAACATAATCAAATGGCTTAGGTATTGAAATCGTTCTTACCATAATACTAACTTGTACCTCATGGAGAAAGGCACACTTCCTTCTAGAAGCCAACTGGTGTGGTGAATGCCATATGTAAACTTGTGACCATATATGGTGGTGAGTGGGTTTTCTGTCTGTGCAAAGTGTACTGCTAGTCATGTAGTCTTTCGACACTCCATATTTTCAACCTGAGGGCCTCAAGACATCATCTCCTTATTTATCCAGAAAATGGGGACAACATTTGGCTCGCTCCTACTTTGGGACATGTTCTCACCGTAGAGTGCATGAGAACCGCAACATATCCTGGTAGACCAGTGCCTGCACGTAAACATCAAAATGTCAAGTACAAGATGGCCTACTCATCCTTATTCTCATATGATCACATCAAAACCCACTAAACTAGAAAAGAAAACTTCGACATTTTTTCAAAAAATTCTAAACTAAGCATGAAATCAATGTGTAAGTAGAGTAAAATGAAAATGAAATGCATCTGAACTAGTATGAGCAGTAAAAATGAAAATGCAAGGAATCAAAATGACTTACCTACTTACCTGGGGCACAGGCCCTGAAGAAGTCATGTGAACTGGATGTGAGGTTGGAGAAGAGACCCATCTACTAGTAGTGGCATCTTTCTCCTGTCCAATGTTGTCAGATAGTACCTTTATTTTTCTGACTTCTTCTCGATAATGTAGGGACCAAGCCATGAGTTATTGTCTTTTTGTTCATATATGGGTTTGTCTCTTCTTTTTTGCCACATGAGCACAAGAGTTCCTTCACTGAAATTGGTGTAAGGTGTATTCTTATCATGTGGAGGATCTATGTGGACTATATCTCTGATGACTTCTTCATGTTTCTCATATTCCTTCTTCAAAATTTGGATAGACCCTGGCTCCTTCCCATGGTATTTTTCAAGTTTTTCTTTGTACTAATATGTCCATGGAAGAAGCATGTCTATGGAGTCCTCCTACATAAAATGTAGCTTAGATGGATCATACTCAATGGTTTATGGGATTACATCATAATCACATTCACTAGCATAATCAGAACCATCATGATTCATCACATGTCTATCACCTTTCTCTCGATTGTATAGTATCTGAAAAGTCCCATCCCCCATAGGAATGTGTGCATGGTTCAGATCCATGCTAAGGAAACCCCCAAGAGCATTAGACCAGCTCCTAGATAAAAGCATCCCCAAAGCATCTGGAATGCCAATCATTATTATGTCCATGAGAATGATGATATGTGGTAAGTCAATCAGGAAAACCTCAATGCCTTCACATACTCCCAAGGCCTTAACTTTTCTTGAATCAATACTGCAAACATTGCCATAAGGTCGGGTTGTCTTCAAACCAAGTTATTTCATTACCTTCAAAGATATGACATTTGTTGAGGCCCCTGAATCAAGCATGCATTTGTTCAAGCGAAGGCCATTCATGCCTAATGATAGATAGAAAGGAGGGTTCTTGTCCCTTCGTCGACCAAGATACATAGTGTTTAATATTATGGGAGGATCCTCCTTCTCGGCTGGCACCTATAAGATTTTCAAGATTTCCCTTTTATAAAAGGGATCTTACACATTTCCATTACTAGGATTGTCATATTCAATTTTCCAAACATGTTTGCAACATCGATATTCAACTGGATGTCATCTGCATGAGTTGGCTGAGGAGGAAACTCACATACCGATAGTGGAGGTGGTGGAGCCACCTTTTCTGTTGTTGGAAGAGGAGTATTAGGTTGTGAGGGATGGGATGAAGCATTTTTCCTTCTGTAGACTTGAATTTCCCTCCTCTTTAATTCCTTCTTCTGATCATCTGTTATTTTATTGAAGGCCCAGGTTCTCCCCTATCTTTCTCCTATTCTTCTGGATTTATTGATATGTTCTTGAGTAACCTACTCACCATCAAGATTGCAAATCATGAAATGATGATGTTGAAGGATGATAATCTGTTGGAACTTGATTGTACAACCTGTCAAATCTTGAAATGAATTCCCTTACCATTTCATTCTCCTTTTTCTTTATTTGATTGAACTGAGTTGCAAATGTACCACCATCTTCTTTTCTTGATCATCTTCTTTTAAATAAGGCGAAAAAGGAATCATAGGTCGTGATATGATTATTAGGAAGTCCCTTGAACCAATCAAGAGCCTCCTAAGTCAATGATGAGGAAAATAGTCTCATGGCCACATCTTCATGATTAATACCTGCATTTTCCATATCTCGACCCATGACACAAATGTGGTCTTGGACAGTTATCACATTGTTTCCTAGGAACTTTGGCAACCACTTGTTGACAACTGTCAACATCTGGTTAGGGAAACCTTGGATATTGGCCATGTTAAGGGGTTTGTAGTGGTATCTTTCCCAAGGGAAAGCCATTGGAGCAAGGGGAAGGGATTTATGGAAAAGGGTTTTAGCAACAAGAGACTTGAGAGGAGGCCTTCTTTGGTAAACCTTTGAAGGTTTGAATTTCCACAGGGGAAAATGTTTGGGGAAAGGGGGGTTTTGGGAAGGTGGAGTCACCAGATGAGATTCAATATCAGCTCATCAAAGAGGGTGTAAAGGGAAATTTCCTTGGGTGGAGTCACAAGATAAGCTTAGGGAAAGGCTTTGGGATAGCTTACCAAAGTGTCATTAGGGTACAAAGATGATTCAAAATCCTCGCCGACAACGACACCAAAATGTTATGGAACAAGTTGTAGGTTGGTAAAATCCTGACCCAACCAAGGAACACATGATACAACTATGTAATCCTACACCCAATGTCACCTCGATGTAGGTCCCGTACTTGAAGGGTGACTAGGTCACTCTAGGGAGGCGATCCTGGTGACCTTGGGGGGATTGAGACATGGATTGAAGGAAGTGGAAATGGAGCCTTTATATTTCATGTCTAAATGGAATGAAGGGTGGGGAGAGATGTCGTTTGAATCAATTAATGGATGCCCCACAGGTATGATGCTTTTTCAGATGATTGTACCTACTCGAGACATAAGAAAACACACCTTGCAAAAGTATATGTTAGTCAGATCAGGAAGTTAATCTTGTTGTCCCTAATTTGTAGAAATATATGAAAATATATATCAGAAAGAAAAATATATTATAATCTGCTCAATATGTGCTCAAGATCGAGTAGAAAATGCAAGAGAAAGACTAGTAATTGACTAGCTAAACTCAATATGAAAAACCAATGATCTTAACACAAAGATAAGGTTGTTGTAAACACTTGTCTACAGAAAATTATATTATCCTTATGTCTGTAACATTCAATGTATTACAACAAGAAAATAAACCACTAGGATCCCCTCAAAATTTGCCAAAATATGCACTAGGACAAGTAGAGTAAGTGTGCAAACTTTGAGAAAAACACAATGGTTGAATAAAGAGTTATTTAAGCAAGCATGTTAGGGTTTTTGAAGCCCTAATGGATAAAGATGCAAATTTGTAGCAACAGAAATAATTATCCCTTATATGAGGATGCCCTAGTGGCTGTGAGGTGCCCAAGGCACAAGGAAGACTATCAACTTTTGCAAGAAGTAAAAGGACCAAAATTCATGTTTCCCAATGCAATAATATTATATCTCCAATGCAACAAATAAATGACTAGTGCCTTTTGTTATCACTCCAGAAAACTCTCCTAGGCTGTAAGTCAGAGATGCCTAGTAACTAACTCTTTTTGAAGCAATTTTATTAATATTTGATGTGGTTTTGTGGATCAAAATGAATATCTAAGGGATGGACTGTGTTTTAGAGACTATCTAGGAATATAAAATTTCACAAGGCCTTCTAGCTATGCAGTCAGACAAGGTTTGATAAAATGGGTAAGGAAAAAGCTATTAATCCAGATTATACTTCATACCAACAAGCACAATGGGCTTAATAACCAGAGAAATATCTTATGATCATCAACTCAATCAATCAACATATGAGATGACATTCATATACAGATTAAATGAGCATTAGCAAAGAACATTCACTCACAAGATATCAAAGACAAGAGAGAGAAATCTGACCAACATAACTGAGGGAAGCTTGAAATCTTTCATATAATAAGAATAAGTCTTTGTGTTATAGTGGCAGCATGATAGCACTCAAAATACAACCCCTGGTTCATGTTCTTTTCTGATATTTATAGGATTACAAAAATAGTTCTCTGATCCTAAAAACATGGATCAAATCATCTAAAAATAGAAAGTAAAATCTGTTGCAAAATATGTGGGATGTTTCCTCAAAAGGAGGTCAATCCCTGATTTTACTCTGTTGGCTGTTGATGATGTGTAGATAGCCTTCCAGGGCTAAAAGATCATTCTCCCATGGAGACCAAGTCGAGTTGGCTGATGTGGCAAAATACCCTGCTTTTTAGTTCAAATGAAATTGTCCATAAGCCTTTGAAATACCTCTTTTTCCATGCTTTATCAAAAAATAACTGTTGAACTGGATCTGATAATTCATTTGGCATGAATTGGAAAAGGTTATGAATCTTTTCATATCAAAAATCCCTGACCTGTGCAAAAAATCATTCAAATTCTGGACACACAGACTTTCGGTGGTTGACTGGAATAGTTCCTGGGTGAGTTATCCACCGAAAGTCAGAATTTTCAGAAAAAAGTGCCTTTGGGAAAAATCAATTTTCTCAACCGTGGAATGTCCGTTTCACACGTTCCAATAGTCGATTGACATCTACAGATCGTAAGATTTCCAATGGTGCAATAATATTTGGATTTGGAGATAGGGAATCTAGTCAAATTTTCCTTACAAGATTAGGCATCATTCTTTCAAAAATGCCAGTGCGTTTTTTTAGTGCTAACAGCTTTACTATTGGGTTAATGGAGTCACAAGGAGCTTAGAGAAGCTACCTCCTTGCGGGTGTAATCCCTTTTAGTTCCCAAGAAAAGTTTCTCGAAGCTAGAGTTTAATCTAAGATGGTGTATGCCCTTATACTTCTCTTAGCAAACCCTTTTCAATGAATGAGATGAAGAAAAAATGGTGAAGACTATGGTGGGGGTGTATGCCCTTATAATTCCTACCTATCTCCTAACACAACAATGCTTGACTTGAATAAAATGATAGAAAAAGAGTAAAAACCATACTGAGATCAAGAGATATGCTAAGACTAACCACCACAAGAGCTAGAAATTATCCTTCCAAGGCTAGCACATCACTTCTTCCATTAACTATTCACTACCATAGCCATTCACAAGAGATAAAGAGCTAAGGAGGTCAAAAATTTCATACCAAAACCTCTCACAAGAGGAGATTTTTGATTCAACATGAGATCTTATGATCTCTATTTATACAAAAATTAGCCAATATGGCTTGTCCACAAAATAAGGAGTAAAACACAATATTAGGGGTCAACAACCCTAATCTTTCCCCCTTAACACAATAATATTAAACAATTCACTTAAAATTTCATCTTTTGCACAAATTAAACCCTAATCTAGGATGATGTCACCCCTTTAGGGGATGTTTTTCCACTTTGAGGAGGTCGTTGGTGCTGGAGAAGCATGGAAGGGGCTCCCAAGTCCATGTGTCAAGCATCTAGATGATCTCATCTTGGTGAAAAACCTCTTCTCTTCAAAACGTCCAAGTGAAAATGAGTGTCACCTCACCACCAAGACCTATCCCCCAATATCATGATGTCATGCACAAAAGTGGGACATTTTTCCCCTCTAGTTAAAATCATTTAGCAAGCAATGGGTGGGCTAGGTGATCCAATTCACCATCAAGGTTGTCCAAATAATCTCTCTCTCATCTAGCATGCAGGCCCTAGGCATCCAACCTGTGGGCTTGTAGCCCCATGAAATCCCAAGCTAGGCTTGTTCTCCCAAAACTGTCCACTAGCTAGGTCCTACAAAAACAAATGGAAATTCCCTCCAAAGATGCCAAGTCATAACATCATGATAAGTGGATCTAATAAATAAATAAGCCATCTAAGCATGTGCATCAAAGATTACTATATCAAACAATTAATAGGTCAAATACATTATGTGACTTGTCAAGCTTAAGTATGGGAAGGTTGATGAGATGTCCTATTGGGTAGATCTCGTACTAGGTCAAGGAGAGCCTCCATAAGGTCCATCTCTAAGCCATTGTTGGCACAGGGGTAGACCCAGTGTTCAACGCTACAACAACACACCAACAAAGCACTAACTACTAGCCCTTTCGACAACACTTGCGAAGCAGATGAAGTCTCACCTGAGGTAGAGGCAGCAGTGGCTACAAGACTCAAGTGTCTGCAAACTTAGATGGGACACAGATTTGTGATTATAATACTTAATAAAGCACTTAGCACCGTCAGTTTCTCAATATACAATCAATAATCACTTCGTTGATAAAACAGGGCTTCGCAGCATTGACATTGATATAACGTACTTAAGCACTTAGCATCAATAGATAGGTCAGATCTAATAGATCAAGCACTCAACACATTCATATGGATCAGATATAACATTCTCACAGGTCATTAGCACTAAGCATAAGAAAATCTATCTAATCATCTCAAAGCACTTAGCAAAGGAAGACATAAACACATTAAGACAAGCACAAAGAAAGACAACACAGTGTTTATGTGGTTCACCCCCGCCTTGGGGCTACGTCCACCACTCTTCTTCTTTATTATCTTCACTCAACTGGTTACAAGCACAGAGCCATCGAAACCCTTACTCCGCATAGGATAAAAGATATGTGCATCCTGCTAGATCCTTGTTCTTTGCATTACAACACTCAACCTTCCACAATCTGTTACAAGGACCTGCACTTAGCTCTACAAGTCTCTTACAGTTATGCACTAAGCACTTATAGACTCTACTTTTTCTTAGCATATATCACATAGATGCTTATTCAACTTCAACTTCTTCTTACATTGCCTAGCCTTCTATTTATACATACAAAATAGGCCTAAACATGGGTAAACCCATGGGTTGAAATCCCAATCCCGTTACATAATCCTAAAAACCCAAAAAGGACCCAAAACTGGGCCAAGATCCCATGATCTCCGCTTCGTCTTGCGCTCCTCCTTCGACAGGCTGTCGAAGTCCCAAAATAGGTCACTATGACTAAGAATCTCCCAAAACTTGGTCAAGGGCCAACAACCATGTAGAGTGTATGAGGTGGATCAGGTCATGACTCAATGGGCATATGGCCCATGACATACTAGGGGTCGTAGTGTCTCATTCATGGGTGCCTTTGTAGAGGGTGTGTGGTACCTTTGTCCGCAATGCATTTTTTACAAGCCCATCATTTTCCTTTTATCATTCTTTCTTTATATTCTGTTTAGCACAAGTAGAGGTTGAAGGTCACTGCCCTGGTGTGGTGACCAGATGGTGGCAATGTCACCCACAAACACCTAATGGAAATGAGAAGGTTGGCTTGTGATGAGACCCCCTTTCTCCCAGCCATGCAATTGAGAGTCACTGTAACGTCCCTGACCCACAAAACCTCTTCCGGGCAACACTAACTAACGACTGTATCCTTAATTTTTCTACTCTGATACCAATTATATATTTATATACATATATAATGCAATTTTTAACCAGACATAAACATTATGTTCATACATAGATAAATGCAGAAATGACAATAACACATACAATTAACAATTGATTTACATTCTATTATCACACAACATAATGCATAAATAACAGTAAAGCATATATGTAGTAATCACATGCAAAACACATAAATATAACAACATATATAAATACACATCATATAGAGAATAAATATTTGGTACTTATCTTTTTATAGATGACCACCAATTGCATCCAGACCTTCCACGAACCTCCCAGCCTTAGACAACATTGTTGATCATGCTTAGCAGTGGGTTAGCCCCGAGCTGGGACTAAACTCCATCGACAAGGGATTCCTAGGCTTGGCAAGGACAACATGAAAGTCACACAGATCAACAGGAAGGATTTTCTCCCAGGAGCCACTTACACCCACAACCCACAGACCCTCATTCCCCACACACCTATCCCAACCTAGGAGTCTACACCTTCACTATCACAAGTACATCGACTATTACACCTCCCTTTCCAAGGCTTCAGCAATAGGTTGGACATGAAGTCTCAGAGTATTGTAGCTGCTACGGGACTCCCTCCAGGAGAACTCAATTCCCCAACAAACTCTCTCACCTGGAGAGAGTTTCTCACAGGCCTGACAATCTGCTTCTTCAATCCAACTCTTATGTCAAAAGAACATGGGTGATCTCAACAACAAAATTCAGCTAATTCACAGGTGATGGTAACAACTGAAAATGGATAAGGACATAGAATATGGCAACAAGCCATGCTCATTCAAGGTACTGTGTTGGCAGCAACAACCAACCGCTAAGACATAACACGGGCTCAAGTAAATATAGATGCGTTGGGCTTCACAGAAAATACACAAGATAAATCAAGTATAATTGCAGGTTCCATTGGTGCGTGCATCGGTGGGGAGTATGGTTGAATTCCAGAGTGGAGATCATCAAGAGAATGCAAAGAATGGTGAGGGAACCCCCAACAAGCTGACTTTCCCACCTAAAAATTGCATGCGTCTAGGTTGACACATGTCTTCCTAAAGCTGCATGAGTTACACTTAACACTCATTCCCTTTCTCCAAGAACTTAGGACAAGATAGGTTATCTCAAACATTAGCCTCTAGGAAATAATAATATAATATTATTCCTTTAGAGGTAATCCCTTTAGCTTAGCCCCTAGTCGTAGACACTTAGCCCCTTCCCAATCTCTACCTAGTGGAGCTTAGTCCCCCATAACTCTTTCTTTGTGGTAGGTCTACACACAACGATGTAATTTTATTAATGATGTGAGTATTTACATATACAAAATCAGGCTCATGGGCCTTAGTATCTGGGAACTCTAGCCTAATAAACACATAATTCTTCCAGCTTATAAACACTTGGCTCAACAGCCTATAAACATGATTACAATTCAACAGTGACTTGGCCTTGGGGTGTTACAATCCCCTCCCCTTATTTTTGCATTGTCCTCAATGCAACTTATTTACACACCAACAACAAGATTTCCAAAATCTTCAAAAAGATGCGGGTAATCTGCCTGCATAGCATCTTCATTCTCCCATGTTTCATCATCAGGACCGTACTAGGTCCACTGAACCTTTACAAGATTTATGACTCGATTATGGAGTTCTTTGTCCTTCCAGTCTAGTATGTGCACAGTCTGCACTTGTAAAGCACCTTCTTGCTCCACCTGAATAAAATTCCAATCAATCACATGATTAACATCAGCTATATACTTCTTGAGCAATGATACATGAAATGCATTATGAATAGTCATGGATGCAGAAAATGCAAGGATATAATCTATTGGTCCAATCCTTTCTAGAATTTCAAATGGTCCGCAATATCTGACTGCCAACTTGGAAGAGCTTCCTAGCTTCAGGGAACTTCTGTTGTCTTTCACCTTTAGGAAAACATGATCACCCACTTTAAATTCCTTGTGAGTTATGTTCTTGTCAGCATAGATTTTATGCCTGTCTTAGGAAACTTTCAAATTCCATTTAATCTTTGGCATTTTCTCTTCCATTTCCTTGAGTAACTCTGGCCCAATCACTACTCTATCAGCTGGGTTGTCCCAACTTACTAGGGTGTTTCACTTTCTTCCATAAAGTGCTTCAAATGAGCTCATCTTCAGTGATGCTTGATACCCATTGTTGTAGAAAAATTATACCAAGTGTAGATAATCTTCCCATTTAATGGTTTGTCCATCACATACATTCTTAACATATCTCCTATCACTCGACTAACTCTTTATGTTTTTCCATCAGACTCTGGATGATAAGCTCTGTTGAAGTTCAGGTTCGTTTTGAACCCCTTGAATAATACTCTTCAAAAATTTATGGTAAACTTTGGGTCGCTGTCAGATACAATTTTCCTAGGAATGCCATGCAAGCGTGCTACTTCCCTCATATAAATATTAGCAACATTAGTTGCCTTGTGAGTAGTCTTCAATGGAATAAAATGGGCGGCCTTCATGAGCTTGTCTACCACCACCATGATGGAATCATGTTACTTGTTTGTTCTAGGTAATCCTGTGATGAAATCCGTTGTCACCACCTCCCACTTCCACTGAGGAATGGTTAATGGCCACAACAACCCAGCTAGGTGTATATGCTTTTCCTTGACCCTTTGACACTCCAAACATTTAGATATGTACTTTGCAATTTCTTTCTTCATGCCTGGCCAATAATATTGGCTCTTGACTACTAAAACTTTCTTATTATATCCTGGGTGTCTCGCATAAGGTACATTATGCATCTCTTTTAAAATCGCACTCCTCAATTCCGAAGAATTTGGTACATAAAATCTATTCTTGTACAAGAGTATTCCATCAATTGCCAATTCATAATTTTCATCTTTCTGCTGCATTTTACCTTGCTGCAATTTTTTTACCAATTCCATGTACTGCAAATCAACTTTTGCAGCCTCAGAAATTATGCCTTTAAGATCCTTCTGATACATGCTAATGGTTGTAGCATGCAGTTCATGCACTCTCTTATTGAGTGTATCAAGCACCTCATTCTCCTTTCCTTTGATGTTCTTGATATCAAAATCATACTCGTAGAGGAATTCCAACCATCTACTCTGCCTAGCATTCAAAGTAGGTTGATCAAACAAATACTTCAAACCATTATGGTGTGTCCTCAACTCAAACCTCTTTCCCATGAGGTAGTGTCTCCACTTCTTCAAAGCTTGCATTATGGCTGCCAACTCCAAATCATGAGTGAC
Source organism: Picea mariana (assembly GCA_032191745.1). Taxonomy (NCBI): domain Eukaryota; kingdom Viridiplantae; phylum Streptophyta; class Pinopsida; order Pinales; family Pinaceae; genus Picea; species Picea mariana. The sequence continues at coordinate 18,355 of JASDQU010026421.1, forward strand.
ATAGATCCTTTCATGCTCTTTCAATTTTCTGGACTTGAAACATATCGCAAATCCATTCTGACTAAGGATTCCACCAAGTCCTTCTTTGCACGCATCTGTGCAAACCATGAAATATTCATCTGTATCTGTAATATTCAGAATTGGAGCATTGGTTAACCGTTGCTTCAATTGTTGGAAGCTCTTTTCAAATTCTTGTGTCCATTGAAACTTCTTCCCCTTCCTTTGCAAGGTAGTGATGGGGTGAACTATTCTCGAAAACCCTGCAATGAACCTTCTATAGTAGCTAGCTAGACCCATGAAGGATCTAAATTCTGTCAAATTCTTAAGTGTTGTCCACCCTTTAATGGACTCAATCTTTTCAGGGTCCACTTCTATCCCTTCTTCAGATATGATATGCCCCAAATAGTGAATTTTGTTTTGATAAAATGAGCACTTGCTCAATTTGGAATACATCTGATGCTCTCTTAGCACTTGCAACACCATTCTCAAATGATGCTCATGTTCTTCTTCCGACTTGGAATATTCAAGGATTTCATCCAAAAATACAATGACAAACTTTTCTAAATATTCTCAAAAAACACCATTCATTAAGCACATAAAAACAATTGGTTCATTTGATAACCCAAATGGCACCACTGTGAACACATAATGACCATACCTTGTCCTGAAGGAGGTCTTGTTGATGTCTTCCTCTTTAATCCTTATTGTTATCACATATAGTTGTCAAGGTTCGTAGGCCACAACTACGAGCACAAAGCGCAACACTTAGAGTGGTCTGATATAGATTCAAATCAGATGAGTGAGAAAGATCAGTTGTCAATGATGAAGATCCATCAGGAAGACCAGATTGATGGCCATTGGGTTATTGGGATCACAAAGTTACACAAAGTTTAACATCTGACAGAGTCCCAAAATAATGAATCCAATCCTAGCCATTGATCCTGGGAAGGACACGTGGTGCACGATTAGCCATTTCGTGGTTTCATGAGATGGAACGATCAAGGAGCAGAGTCATCAGAACTCATGAAATGAAAAATCGCAAAAATATTGCAGCCATTGATCAAAGGAGAGATCTAGACTATTGGGTCAGCTTTTCGCGATTTCGTGAGTCAGGAAAGTAAGAGGGTAGAGTCTTGAAAAATCGCGAAGAGCATAGCCCCGAAATGATCTTGGTCATCCATTCTAGAAGCACACGTGGTGTGGAATCATCATGGAGAAAGTCATTTCGAGAAAGATAAAGTGAGAAGTGTCGACGGTCTAAGGTCCCCAAATGACGACATTCATCTGGCCGTCTATTTCAAAGGGGATGCGTGGCACCTAATCCAAGAGGTCACGATTTCATGACTCAGAGGTTTGATCATGGAGTACAGCGTGATTTCGCAAAATGTGAAATCGCAATGCTCCTAAGAGTTGGGCCGATGATCACAGCCCACAGTCATATGGTAGTAGAGCCATAAAGAAAGGGAAGGTTCTTGTCGAGCAGCGGGTGGTTGAGATTGTTCAAAGAAATTCTGACCATCAATCTAGATGGGTCATTTCACGGGATCGAGCATCGAGATATTTGAAATCAAGGGGAGTGAAAACTCCTGACATGCAAAATCATGAAATTTCATATGGGGGTGCGTAAGGTCATGACTTGAGGTCGCTTGGAGCGATGAAAGGAAGTTGCACCAAGGGCTGAACTTGGCGGAGTCGTGAACGTTTCCTGGAGCATTCATGGGTGTCAGGCTCCATCCCAATCTCGATGTAGTTAATTAATGGAAATGAGGAAAGTGGTTGAAACCTCATTTCACCACATAATTGTAAAGCATGGAAAATCTGGCTGTGGAGGGCAGACTGTCATTCGAAAGTTCCTTGTCATGAATTTTCTGGTGAAACCCATACTGTTTTGATCTTGTGTCTGATAGAAGAATGCAAGTGTAGCCTGACAAAAGAAGATGTAGACACCAAGCCTTGAATGCATGACCAAAGCGTGCTTCTGAAGGGAGCAAGTTGTTTTGAGTATAAATACTCAGTTTTGATATTTTGTTGGGTCGATGGTAGAGTAGATCTCCCATATGGTAAAGTTTTAGTAAATCCTTTGGCTTCTGGTTATGTATCTGTATTTGAGACTTCTTGCTTAATGAAAATCATCGTTCTTGCTCCATCTTGTTTGTCTTTGATAATGAAAGAGTTCATAATTGACTGATTCACTTGAATTATTGTGACCGCATTATGATGAAAGTTTGATTATAGTGTTGTTATAATTCCTTTTAGTTTCTTTGAAATTTAAATTCAAGAAGTTCTTGTGTTTAAGTTTTTCTTCTTTGGGCTGCTGGAAGACCTGATGTCTGCAGCAGACCTCTACGTTTTTCTCACCAAAGTCTTCTGCCTACTCACCTTTATTACAACCTACTGACTGAAGTTGAACCAAGACCTCACTGTCTTGTGCATGCTAGTCCATTTTTTCGAGTTAAGACGATATTTACTCGAGGCTGCGCCCATTTGACCTTTTTTATAAGCAACCTGTGACATAAAAATATGATGGGTATCGGACTTACCTCTGCCACAATCTAGGGGTGACTTCCGGTGCTAACACTTACCTAATGGTATCCTGACCTGAGATTAATCTTTGAGAATATATTTTTATCCTTCAACTCATCAAAGAGATCATTAATCCTTGGTAGAGGATACTTGTTCTTTATAGTCACTTTGTTCAATTGTCTGAAATCGATGCACAGTCTCATTGTCCCATCTTTATTTTTCACAAACAAGATTGGGCCACCCCAAGGTGACACACTTGGGCATATATACCCCTTCTTCAAAAGTTCTTCCAGCTGCATTTGCAACTCCTTCAACTCTGGGGTACTCATTTTGTAGGGAGTCTTTGATACTGGAGCTTCTCCAAGCATTAAATTAATAGAGAAATCAATATCTCTCTTTGGGGGTAGTATTGGTACCTCCTTGAACACATCTTCAAAGTATTCCAGGACTGCATGATCCTCCAGATTTGGCACCTTATCCTTAGATGTTTCCTCCATATGGCCTGCAAATATTTGACAACCCTTCCTGTAACACTTCTTCAACTGCATTGTTGAGATTTCACGGATAGTAATTGCCCTGAGAATTCCTTGGACTGCTCTTTAATTTCCTTCCTCATCCAATCAAGTGGATGCCTCTTTCTAGCTCAACAACTTTCCTCTTGGCTCATGTAGCCAGTTGTACCAGCCAATCTTTCTCATGCTTGCTTCTTGGAAAAATCAATCTTTCCACAACCTTAGGATCTATGTAACTATGACTAGCTCCTGAGTCTATTAAAATAGTAAAGGCATGGTTATTGATCATACCTTCAACTTCAACCATGTGTGATTGAAACTCATCTTTCTTGTTGCCTAGGGATGCATATATTATTGGTACTCTCCTACCCATTTCCTCCATTGTTTTTTCTTGTTGAACATGGTGAACAACTCTCACCTTGTCCTTTCCGCAAGGGCAATATCTATACCTATGATCTCCATTACAATCCAAACATTGTATAGGTGTCTACCTTCGCTTTTTTCCATCTACTTCAACCATCCTGGGCTCCCTCAAAATTGGTTGTCCTTGAGAATTACTTTTGAAAAATGGTGGCTTGTTTCCCTTCTGCCTCTGCTCTCTCTTAAACTTCTTCTTGTCTTCCCGAGATTTTTGGAAAGTAGGCTTTCCTTTTTGCTGATCATATAAGAATTTTTCTTTCCTTATAGTTTCTTCCAGAGTCTTGGGATCATCATATTGGATTTTATCACCGATGAAAGATGGAAGCCCACTCAGATACCTTTGAATCTTAACTGTCTCATCTTTGATGAAGGGGATATACTTCAACAACTCCAAGAATCTTATTTTATACTCATCAATGAACATACTTCCCAGCTTGATTTCAAAGAACTCTTTCATTTTCTTGTCATAATACCTCTTAGTTATGTACTTCTTTTCAAAATGTCTCTTGAATTCCCTCCAAGTAACATTCTTCTCTTTGATGTGCTACACTTGCACAAGCTGATCCCACCATATGGATGCCTTTCCTTTAAGTCGGTAGATGGAAATTCTTCCCTCTGCATGAGAAGAATAGTTCTACAGATGTAAATATTTCTTCATTCCCAACAACCATGCCTCAACATCTTCATCCTTCTTGTGCTTCCCATCAAAAGTAGAAGGTTTGATCTTATTCATTTATCCTTTCAACTCATCCACCCCAGACCTCCTATGTTTCCTGACAGGGGATGGACTTGAGCTATTGTGTGCTCTCCTATGGGAATGCTTTTGGGAGTGTTGGTGATGTATACTACCACTTCTTCCTATTCTTTCCTCATCAGAGGATCTGTGGTTCTATGATTTGCTGGAGCCACTCTCCTTATCCAATTTCCTTTCAATTCTTTCCAGGATTTGCATCAACTTCATATTGTAGTCCCATGTTGCTCCCTAGATCTCATAAGACTTTTGTTATATCCTGGTGAATTTGGACATCCTTTTGCAAATTCTTAATGATTTTCATCATGCTCACTTCTTTGTCTATTTCTTCTCCATGCCCATTGGAGTTTGTTCCTTCAATTCCCAAATGGACATCTATTCCTTTAGGTTCATTCTCCAAACTGTAAGCATCATGTGCCTCCTCCATTTCTCTGCACTATGTGACAATTCAGTTCGGCTCTGACAATTGTTAACTCTACAAAAAATGTGCAGTCAACCAAATTTTTGTCAGGCTATCAGACTTTACTAATTTCCAGAGTAACTTAAACAATCTGATTCAACAGAAAGAATATCAGACTCCATTTTCGGTGGTTCTGTGTCGATCAATAATCCCCACGATTGTACCTCTAAGCCTTGTTCTTTTATGCAACAATTCACCTTCGGGAACTAGCCCATTTTTCTTCATTCCTTAAATTGCATGTGACCACGACTGGGACCAAGTGATAAACCAACAGGTGCTTACTCTATGCTTTAGAGTTTTGGGCTTCGGGTGTTCTCAAATAATTCAATGACACAAACCTCCGGAGTGACAACTCTCTGGAGTGTCAGATATTCTAACATGCATCCATGGCAATCAATAGTCATGATGAACTCAAGTTCTTAAGCCTTCGAGAGTTATCAACCCACACGATTGCTCTTTCCTCCGAAGTGGCTATCCTCTGAAGTGAAATATCTGGCACCATGCGTCCCTTGCGACCATCAGGGGCCCCACTAACTGTGATCAAGAAGAGTGCCATGTGGCTGAATACTAGAAGAGGACATGTGGACCGGTATGACGGGTGACACGTGTCATGCTCTAACTAGAATTTCTATCCTCAAAAGGTTCTTAACTCACTGACATGTGGCACACATTCCATGTGTCCACATCATCCTTGGTGATGTCATCAGGTCACGTCACTTCAGGACTTCAAGCTTTAGAGATTTTACACTTGCATTCCTCAAATCTCCCAGACTATGAACTTCCAAACAACTTTATCTTTCGGGGTCCACATAGTACATCTGTCATCATATAAGGTGGTGACAAGTGGCTCCACATCTCGAGTTTATTTTTTTCCAACAAGGTCATCATAGTTCCATTCTAACTGACATGTGGTAGGACTAAATAATTCCACGTCACCCTAGGTGATGTCGTCATGCCATGTCACTTCGGGACTTCGGGCTTCAGGACTTCGGAAGAATTCACCTAGCACACCCCGTTTCTCCTGAGCGTCGAACTCCTGAACTAGTCAATCTACTGACACGTGTCTCTTTCGATGAATGGTCTGGATTAACTCCAGACTTCGGGACTTCAGGCTTTGGAAGGTTTTACCTTAGCATACTTTGTTTCTTTCGAACACCGAACTCTTGAACTGCTGTGAGTTCTACGGTTCACAATCATCCATGCATGGCTCTGATGGCTGAGATGTGCTTTTATCACTGTTGTGCCTTACCACTTGCCTTTGACTCGAGCTAATGACTCTAATATAACTTCGGTCGATCCAACGGTCAAGTTATTTTCCTCGGATCTATGGTGTAGGTCCATTCTGGGGCTTCGAAATTTCGGGCTTCGGCCCTTTTTTCTCTATAACACGTAAACTTCACCGAAGTCGCCAAGTCCGAAGTACTTAGGGTTTAACTTTCTTGCACCTATTCTAAATCCGACGACTGTGAAGGATCTACGCTCTCCCAAATAGGTCCTATGGCCCAAATTTAGGATTCACGGCCCAACACAATGGTTGTTGTGGCTTCTTTATCTATTGGTTTTCTTGAACCGCTATACCTCCTGAGATTTTGAACACATTCCCAGTGATACTCTGAGGTTCATAATTTGTGTCTCTCTACAACAATTCACTCCGAAACCTTTGTCTCGTTAACCAATAACATGGCCCATCTAGGCTCAGTGTTAAAACCATGGATTTGATGCCAATTTGTGACATCCCTGACCCACAAAACCTCTGCCGAGCAACGCTACCTAATGATTGTATCCTTAACTTTTCTGCTATGATACCAATTATATATGTATATACATGTATAATGCAATTTTTAACCAGACATAAAAATTTTGTTCATACATAGATAAATGCGGAAACGACAATAACACATACAATTAACAGTTGATTTACATTCTGCTATCACACAGCATAATGCATAAATAACAGTAAAGCATACATGCAATAATCACAGGAAAAACACATAAATATAACAACATATATAAATACACATCATACAGAGAATAGAGATTTGGCACTTATCTTTTAATAGATGACCACCAATTCCATGTAGACCTTCCACGAACCTCCTAGCCTTAGACTACGCTGCTCATCATGCTGAGCAGTGGGTCACCCCTGAGCTGGGACTAAACTCCACCGACAAGGGATTCCTAGGCTTGGCAAGGACAACAGAAAATTCGCACAGATCAACATGAAGGATTTTCTCCCAAGAGCCACTTACACCCACAACCCACAAACCCTCATTCCCCACATGCCTATCCCACCCTCGGAGTGTACACCTTCACAATCACATGTCCATCTGCTATTAGACCTCCCTTTCTAGGGCTTCAACAACAAGCTAGACTAGAAGTCTCAGAGTACTGTAGCTTCTATAGGACTCCCTCCAGGAGAACTCACTTCCCCAACAAACTCTCTCACATGGAGAGAGTTTCTCACAGGCCTGACAACCTTCTTCCTCAATCCATCTCTTATGTCAAACGGACATGGGTGATGTTAACAACAGAATTCGGCTAACACACAGGTGATGGTAACAACCAAAAAGGATTAAGGACATAGAATATGGTAGGAAGCCATGCTCAACCAAGGAACTACGTTGGCAGCAACAACCNTCCTGCAGTTATACTTGAGTTATCCTATGTATTTCATGTGAAGCCATGCTCAACCAAGGAACTACGTTGGCAGCAACAACCAACTGCTAAGACACAACATGGGCTTAGGAAAATATAGGTGCATCGGGCTTCACATGAAATACATAGGATAACTCAAGTATAACTGCAGGTTCCAACGATGCATGCTTCAGTGGGGAGTATGGTTGAATTCCAAAGTGGAGACCATTGTGAGAATGGAGAGAATGGTGAGGGAACCCCCAATGAGCTGACTTTCCCACCTAAAAATTGCATGTGCCCAGGTTGACACATGTCTTCCTGAAGCTGCATGAGTTCCACTTAACACTTGTTCCCTTTCCCCATGAACTTAAGAAAGCATAGGTTATCTCAAACTTTAGCCTCTAGGAAATAATAATATAATATTATTCCTTGAGAGGTAAGCCCTCTAGCTTATCCCCTAGTCCTAAACACTTAGCGCCTTCCCAATCCCTACCTAGTGGAGCTTAATCCCCCATAACTCTTTCTTCGTGGTAGGTATACATGCAATGATGTAATTTTATTAATGATTTGAGTATTTACATATACAAAATTAGGCACATGGGCCTTAGCATTTGGGCTCTCGATCACTTGGATCACCGACCTATAAACATGATTACAATTCAACAAGGGCTCAGTCTTGGGGTGTTACAGTCACTGCCCTGGTTTGGTGACTAGATAATGACAATGTCATACCACTAGATATACATGGATGTTATAGATAAACTCGTGATGAGACCTCCTATCCTTCAATCTACCTTTCAGACATTTCTTTGTTATATTATGGGTCCCCTTTTATTCAAAGATAAGCATTTTATTGCTTTCTTGGGTGATCCATGGAAAAAGCATCTGGAAGGTTCATATATGGCTTTTATCTTTTACCCAACACCAAACCTTCTGGGCCTTTAGCCCCTTCTTCCCATAAAATCATGGACAACCCCTTCTTGGGTCAATACACCCTAAAATCCCAAGAGATAAGGAAACAAAGGGGAATAATGATGGAAAATGGTAAGTGTTAGCATCAGAAGTCACCCTTGGATTGCAGCAGGAGCAGAGCCCGATGCCCATCAGTTTATGTCATGATTTTTTTATAAAGGGGGGGGTGATCGAATGGAAGCCAATTCAAAACAACATTGTTCTAACTCCGAAACTAGGTCAGGTATGCATGAGCGGGTGAGGTCTTAATCAAACTTCAGACAGTGAGTCGTAGTAAGGGTGAGTAGGGGGAAGACTTGTATTAGAGAGATGCAAAGGTCTGTCGTAAACATCAGGTTTCTAACAAACTGTAGGAGAAGGCATCTAAACGCAAGATCTTCTTACATTCAAACGCAGGAAACTAGAGAATACAATGATGCCACAATAAATCCTTTATCATAACATGATTGCAATAATTCGTGTGAATCTGTCGATCACAAACTCTCTCAGTATGAGATTAAAATTAGATGGAGTAAGAAAGACTGTCTGTCATAAAACAAGAAATCCCACACACAGATGCATAACCAAAAAGCTAGAATATCTGTTAAAACTTTACAGTCGGGAGCTTCACTCTACCATCGATAGATTAAAAAATACAAAGGATGAGTTTATATACTCAGAGAAAATCACCTAACATCGACGTGCTTAGTCATCCAAGGCTTGGTGTCCTTTCAACCAAATTCGGATGGGTATTCTTTGTCAGACGCCACCTTAACTGCGCGTGGCTCCTACAAGGGGAGTAGCTAAGCCATTAAGTGTCGAGCTAGCGTGTGCAGACCTCCTCCGGCTAGTCAAGAACTTGGCATGGCTTCTCTGGGAAAATGGGTACATAGGACCCTCTCGGGTAGACCGCTTACCAGACCCTCCATACCTCACACTTAATGACTGAGGAGAGGTTTCAACCACCCATTCTTTCCTTCATTTACTCCAAGTGAAAACTAGGTTTGAGGTTGGGTCCGATGGAAATTGAAGGTCGTGACAGGCCTCCCTGTGACTGAAACCCGACGCCTTTGGCCCCTTTTGCGTATCTCCTTTCTTTCCCAAGTGACCAAGGGCTGTAACCCTGTGTTTACTCTCAAAGGCACTTTCGGCATTCGTTAATAGGAAAGGGATGATCCCTACTTCTTTAAATCACGATGAGCAAAATGCTGAGATGGCTTAATCTGGAGCCACGCGTCCCTCTAGATCTGACGGCTCTGAATTCTCTCGATGATGCTGTGGGCCCGGGTCCTGGACACTCCTAGCACCTTGTGCATCGGGAATAAGATGATGCTTCACCTTGCGCCTCGAAATCACAATGGGTGAAACGATGAGGAGCCTAATCACATGCCAGGTGTCTCCTGTGGATGGACGGCCGAGATCACTCTGTAATACTGCAGGCCCGATTTTGGGTGCCTTCAGCGCTTTTAGGGTTCGAGGTTTCGAGATGTAGAACAACATGAAACTTTCAGCCCTCGAACTCCCGAATGCCGAAACGCTGACGCGACTAGATCTCGCGCCACGCATCCTCTGGATGGATGGCTGCTATCCTTCCCTTCACATAATATGGGCGCTATCCATTGTGCTAACCTCAGCGCAACTTCGCTAGCCATGATTTCCCACCAAACATTGATCTGATTCTTTGGATGAATCCTGACCGCTGAAATTAGACTGCTCACTCGCTTGATTTAAGCCTGGATTTCTTCTGTGAGCTGCGTTCGGCGCTCATCGCGCCACTTGCAAACCTGATCGCGTTTGTGCTTCAAACGAGAAATGTTACTAACATTAGGTTCCATGGGGGATAGATTTGTCCCTGTGATGCTCTAAGGATGATTTTGCAGTTCCAGTGCCTTGCTGTTGGGCTATGGAGTCATTTACTAAGCCGAAAAATAGAAATAAAAATAAATAAGGAACCAAAAGGATACTATTTACAAACAAAGGAGCCATTGAAGGCTCAGACAAAACATTTCTTCAGAAAATGCCCATTTACTGGGTTGTTGAAAACTTCTTCGCCCTCCAAATCCTGTAGCCGATATGTGTTACTTGAGAAAACCTCAGAGATTTTGAAGGGCCCGATCCACAGGGATTCAAATTTGCCGTGTTTTCCCTTGTCTTGTTTAGGAGCATGATCCGGATTATTTTCAGCACGAAATGAGAGCGGAGATATAATAAAGAAATGCACATAGATATTGCAGATATTCAATAATATAACAGAAATGTATCAGAGATGCAACCATAAAGACAGATATACAGTAATACATGATTTCTATTAATCAGAGAAATGTACAGAGACTGTAAAAACACAGAGTGAAAGACTCGCTAGAATGGTGGTAGCTTATCACTGAGAAGAGATGTGACGACTACTCGGATTCGCCATAAGATGGTTACAATGAAGCTCTCAAGGCCTTTTTTACAATAAACTGGAATGCCAAAAACCTTAGACATCCAAAAACCTAACCCTAGGAGATGAAGCACCAAAATTCATGTGGGCCCCGTTTGGGTAAGTTGGTGCATCAACTTCCCGGGGTCATAACTTTTGGATACGATCTCTGTTTTAGGTGTGTGATAGGTCATTGGAAAGGTGTCATCGAGGAGATTCATTTTGGGGGATCAATTATTCCATTGGCTATCATTGAGAACCTCAATGTCGAAAAACATTCATTTAGTCCCTCAAAATGGCCCCGGAAGTTAAAACCTGCTAAAAATAGTAAATTGCCAAAATTGCCAGAAAGTCGTTTTGAGCCATTTGTAAAAGGTGGGTGGCCACTGATATCCACCTGGATCAATCCTCCCTCCTTAGGAAGCAATGGTCTCCATTGCGTTGAGTTCCCGAGGGAGAGGGAAAAACATTTGTTGAATCTACATCTTGGTGAGCTGCTTGTCTTGTTGGAGATGTCGCGCTGCTCAGTTTGTGGAAATCTGTCATGAACCTGTTGCGGTTGAGGCTGATCAACAAGTCAAGATACATGAGAGGATGATGTGCAGAAGGAATCTTTTCACT